>JASFXZ010000042.1:0-134265 GCA_032209605.1 Mactromeris polynyma
CAAACAATCAATGAACATATATAAAATCGTACCTACGCAGTCAATTGCAATACCTTTACTATGAATTTTGAGTACATGTCGACTGTTAGTGGTCTACTTAATGTTTTTATAAGAAAAACATAGATGACCTAAGGTCCTAGTTATGATTGGCCAATTTCCACCCATATTGCAATGAAAATATCCCATTTTTCATTTAAGTTTGACCGCCTTCAAATATTTCCCGATAAGTTTTGATATTTCATACAAGTGAATACATTTGTGTAACATAAAGTATGTTGTATTTCCATTCTGAAAACAGAAAAATCTGCTTTGGAGTTTAACTTTTCTCATAAACAAGGTTTCGCACAGGACTTGAAAAGCCCTTGAATTGGATGTCTACTACTAGATAACTACTTGAATTTGTAACAGCCAAAGACTCTTTGAAAAAAATACAAATACAATTTGGTAAATTGCCCTTGAGTGCTTCTGCTCTGAATAGAAAAAGGAAAACAACAACCAAACATACACTCACTGGTGAAAAATGCGAAATAATGACTGAGCTATTTTCGACAGGGCCTAATGATAGTACAGTCGACAGGTTTTTTACCCTCTTAAAGTGACGTCTTTTAAAAAACGCAACCTGTGATGACACTATTTGCAAACAGAAAACACTATTTACTCCATATGATCACTTCGTTTTCATATTGCCATATGGGACAAATATTGCTTATTGTCAGTAAATGGTGACGTCACATGTTACGTTTTCTGGAATTGATGTCACTGAAAGAAGAGGTTGGAAATAGTACAGTGGCGCTCATTTGAAATTGATGTAACATAAGTGAATTGAATGAATAATAATTCCTGCCAATATGTTATTAGTAAATCAATAGAATTCAAACACTTTGTCGACCGAGACCAGTCAAGGGAGGTAGTTTTTAGTGTCGGTACACAGTTTCGAATGCCGCCTGTCTTTATAGAGAGTTGTCGTTTCTTGGAGGGAATTTAATGGTAAAATTGTATGGGAGGAAATTGAAATGTTGCTCAAAGGAGAGAGTCGATCAAGAGAGCTGTCGTTTTTGGAAGGAATACTGATTCTGTACAAAGTTTCTGTTTCCATGACAGTCAAAGTAGAAATAAATACAGCAAGAGTATTCAAGTATATGATAGCCCGAACAATGTCTAGCAACTGTTCACTCGTCTCTATGTATAAATGCTCATTATGTTTTCTTGTTTATCAGTGAAGTTGTGTTTATACTGACCTTGAACTTGTGATAAGATGTACAATTCTGAATAAAAAATAAAGCATTAAATGAGATCAAAGTTTATTTTTATCGAATTTATAATGTATAATTGAATCCCAAATATATGCTTGATTGCCTTTCAAATTGGTCACCTCTTGTAATTTTTTCTTATATAAATATATTTCATTATAACATCTATCAGACAAATAATCGGGTAGAAGACTGAATTTGTGGTGCCACCTTTAGTCCGAAGCCGAAGTGTTATTACGCCCCTTGGTGTTGAGCTGACGTGTAATTACCTCCCTTAATCTGAGGCTGAAAATCGATAACCTCCCATTGTCTTACACTGAAAGCTGAGCCTTTTTAAGGAAAACTTTACCAGTTCTTGACGGACTTGCATAAGTAGGAGACGTTTGCAATATTTTGATGTTTGTGGTAAAATTTGAGCCACGTAAAGAGATCAGCTGTTTTGTGTAAAAAGCGTTTGACTCCTTGTATCAAATATATTCATTAGAATTCGATTATTTTGCAATACCGCATGTGGGTCTTAAAACTACTGACTTAAGCAGTTATAGCTCCTCATCATGCACACATGTATAACAAAACATAGCATACTTTTATGAACGTTTTTGTGTACTTGTGAAAAGATGGTTACCTGTAAATATACGTTAAATTTATATATAACACAAATAACACATACCCATCATGATACGGACACAATTTTCAAATGCAAGTGAGTAGCACACAATGGTACATATAATATTCAAGGATACTTTTCAATGTGCAAAATAAAATGCACACAGTTGACATATATTTACAGGCGCGTAGCTACCTGATCTCAAAATATGCAGTTGCGTACAAATGATTATCAAAAATAGAAAAAAAAGTACAATAACCAACAGTTTAGCATTTGTATGCAGTTTGGGATATACATTTTCTGAATATACAAAGCGTCAACATTTACTGTATTGCTTGTAAAAATGTTACCAGATTGCATCACAAACTTTCAAGAAAACAGGTTTTTTTCGTGGTACATTTATTATGTCCTTAGACCCACCCCATGCTTGTTTGCGTACACATTCTACCAGCTCTGAATACTCCCCTGATTTACATAAATACCATCAATTACATCACCATGTGGAATCACTTAATTTATTTTGATATGGTCAGTGGATTATGGTGACCCAAAGCCCTCGGTTAGTTCATCATTTGTACTCTGTTGTATTCTTGTTGAGATATGTCATATGCAGAGGTAAATTCCGCGTACATTCATGCCTTACTTACCCTGAGTTCTGTACATCTCGAGTTTAGGCTTTGAAATGTTTTCGATGAAATTTGTTTCACGGATAGTCTCATGCCTTTCAAAAGAGAGAAAATGTTGCTACAGGTAACGCCACATACATAAAACAATGTCTCTCCTCATAGACCTCTGGGAACACAACAGTCTATTTAACATCAGGCATTTGAGGAGGTGCGAGGGCAAACATGCAAGTGAACAGGGCCAGCCGACCATAAAGGACACATCATCATCACAGGACAAGTCAAGACAGCTGGCAACAAGATGTATTTGTTTTCATTTTTGTCGCATTGAATGTTTACCAAGCATTTTATGATACTATATCATGTTTTTGAAGTTCAACTTGCTGAAACAACATTGTTATGATGTTTCAGAATCATCTTTATGTAGGTAAACACTGTAGTATATTGCATAAATAACTTTCCGAATAATTTTCTTATTCAAACTTGTGGGCACATATGTAAAGACAAGTAAATTTATCACTGAAGTGGATTAATATCAGGCGACATTCTTTCTCTCCCATTGACCATAGGCAACTATCCCTCACTCGTGCATTGTAGCATTAAAGTACACGCTCTGTCTGGTTTCTGCATCCTCATCTTTGCTGCATTGTTAGAAACATTGAACGGTTGATCTGCCGTGTCCGTTCTGCTTTATGAGCGGTGCTTAGTTCAGGAAGATCGTTTGGCTTAGGGTGATTCAGTTTTCTTGGTCTAAGTGCAAGCTTGCAGATTAGGAGAGAGTGGATATTGTCGCAGTCGGGCTGTGATATATATTGTGTTGTGGGCGATCTGGAGACACATTCTTCTGGCGAAAATGAGGTCCATTTAGTGACATTGCCTTTAGCTGGGATGCATCCAAAATACATTGTGACTTGCAACAAGAGACTCATTTTGGCAGAATGTGTGGGTTCTGCAGAGGTGGTTGGTGCACAGGGCTCCAGTAATCTTTGACAATTGCCGTCCACTCTTCCTACACCATAGTGGCATATACAGTTTGTTCAATAATCAAGTTCTGCGCCGAGCTCAAGCATTGCAGTCATCAAGCAAAAAATGTGGTTCTGACTGTGGCAATCTGATTATAAGTCGACTTCAACGATATCATTGTAGATATGATATGTTACTTCGGAACTGTAACTAAGTGTGGGAGCATATGTGGTCCCAAAGTTGACTGAGCCAATTCTAGTCTGAAGGTGGATGCTCAGGATCCTTTCTGTGTCCACGGTAGGTGGCTATGATAATTGCAGTGAGATAGTTCGTCCAGAGTTTTACTCTGCCAGAGTAACCTCTTCAAGACACACAATATGAACGGTTCATTGGAGATTCCGGGTTGCCCATGCGTCAAAATCCCCCTCTTGGACTTGCTGGCCCATCAAGGGGGGGGGGGGGGAGCAGAGCAGCACGCCAAACACAAACTTGGTTACAGAAGCTGCAGTAAAAATAACGGGTTAACAAGTCTGACCGCCTGTGGTGCTCCACTTCAGATATTTTGTCGGTGTTTATTCCCCACAGTTACTAGTATTCTACCCATAACTGGGGATATGTTCCCAAACCTGGGGGTCTATTTATAGGCATCGGGGCATGTCCAGACACCGGTGGGCCTGACGTGCCGTAATTCTGGGACAGACCGCCACCGAAGTCCGTGCAATATAGCCTTGTACCGCGAGGTGCTCAGTACCCGTGTATTGCCACTGAGAGGCACTGCATAGGGCTATATACCGGCAGGGCAGACTTGGCTCGACTTCCTTTCCCAAAACTAGCCTGTAATGGAGTCTGAAAGCGGTAAGTGATAAGCGCACAATCCTGCTCAAAATACTCATGAAAGATGGCCATTTCCAAATGTTAAATAAATATGTTGGCTTGTTCTCTTAGAAATTAAATATTTATTAATCTACAACGTTGATGTTTACATTTATGGTTTCAATAAGATTCATTTTAGATGAATAAAATCATCCATGTGACACTTATGCATTTATTTTGAAAGCAAAGTACGCTCGCCGAGTGTTTTGTTTAAATCGTATCATCGCAGTGTATTCAATATTAAATGAAATTCTTTAGGTTTCGACAAGCAATTTATTCATATGGTACATAGAGCAGCCTTCACAATTATGTTAATGAAGGCGAATGTGACATTGCGCCATCAAAGAAAATGTAGAAATCCAGCAAAGCTGTACAGAAATAGTGTTATTTATTTTGTCTGTTTGATTGAATACAGTGCACATGCAAATTACAAGCACATGCATCATAAATGTCGAACTGTATACAAATATGGCTGCAACACGTCATGTCACATAGGGAAAAGGAATCATGATTCTTACTGGGCCATTCCTGGTGCCTCAGTTCCTTAATATGTGTACCGTTTGACCTCCTTTAGTGCCTTATGTTTTGTGGATTGTTGTTTTTTCCGGAGATCTGCGTGGGGAGGCACTGTCTTATGTATGTGGCTTTCCCTGTAGTTACGTATTCTCTCTCTTTTATGTAAAAGTATGCATATTCCAATGCGCAGTTTTTCTGCATTCGCAGCCAAATTACAATTGTATATTAATCAAAACCTCAAGCGCGCCACTATAATTGGCACTTATTAGATATATTTTCCGACGAAAATCAATAAAAATACTATATAAGGATTTAATGTAGATGTAAATGCAAGACGCGAATAAGTTTCCAGAATCTTCCAAGAATCAGTCCAAAATGACCTAAGTGACGAAAACGCTATTCTTGTCGTGTACGTGAAGAATGTGCACCTGTCAGATAAATAAGAGCCGTGTTTGACACCGTATCGATAGCCCATTGAGCTCATGTACATTGCAATTTAAAATGGTGAGACTTATTAGTGTGGAAAACCGGGGCATAACGATCGGTTTGCTGCAGGCTGGCATCACTCATGTTGTGTGCATACCAGCATCCCAAGATCATGAAGAATTTGGAGAAAATATCGCAGAACAAGTTAATACTGTTTCATTTTAAAAAACAAATACTTATTGTGTATTTCCTTGACCATAAAACGTAGCGCCAATTTTACTGTTTACATTACAGGAAATGTGCAGGGCTTACCACGAGCACCACGATAATGCCTCACACAGTTAGGATAACCCGTCAGTATTTGCAAAACCATGTTCAAATGTTGGACTGGCACTGTTCGAGGCATCTACGGTATACGCGTAATTTCCTAAATGACTGTCGCCGGTGCAAGTGTATGTTGAACACACGGCATTTGGTTTCATACTGAATGCACGTCGATCAATAGTCGCAGCATTATTCATAATGATAATAATTAAAAACGAAATGAAAGGAAAACAAAAATGATTCCATGTGGCACCTTTTTCTGTGCATGAACTGTCTGTCACATAGTACATGTACAGTGGAAACTCCCTAATCCGGAAACTCTCCGGTTCGGAAACTTCTTGCAACCGGACAATTTTCTCGGTTTAGTTCCTCCAATACAACATATAAAAAATCCCCCACCGTCCGGATCCTCCCTACTCCGGAATCCGAACTAATATTTCTGTACGGATTGTTATTTTACAGGTAAAATAAATCTCCCAAAACCGGACGATAATTTTCCGCAAAAATATGTTAGATCGTATAATGACTTAGAATTGAGAGAATGCATACTAATTTTATTGTCTCTATTGATATTATGTTAACAATTGGAAAACATTGGATGTGAGCGCAGAAAAGGGCCCATTAGGTACACAAATCACAATTCACCCTAGATTATTATTTTCCTCTACGAAAAATCTTTGAAATGAAGCTATGGTGCATAGTTTTCAGATATAGCGTTTTGATAATACATCGTACTAAGTGCATAGCTTGTCAGGTTTTATGGACGGTATAACGTCGCAAAACACCCATACTTAATTTCAGCTATGTTTGAAATCATTTGACATGTTGAATGATTCATTGAAATACTTGCTTGATATTGATATATACACCTTATGCAGTGAAATTATCAAAATATCCATTAAATTCTAAAAAATGAAATATCTTAGACATTTTCTGCACAGTGTAATTTTCCTGTAATTTCTACATCTATTTAAGAATGATCCGTAGGTCAAAATCTTAAATTAATCATATTCAGTGCTTTCATACAGTTTTAATTAAACGAGAGGCGCCTATAGCGGTTATAATGATAATTTACATAATTTATGGAAGAATTCAAATATCAAACAATATTTCACACATCATGTTATGCATATCGCATTGCAAATCTTCCTTTTATGAAAGGAGCAAAAATATGTTGGTCTCTTATAACTTAATAATATGATTATGGGCTATAAATTGAATGTTCAAGTTTACATAAATTTTGTAGGTTAAATTAGTCTGCAAAGTCGATTAAAGAATGCATTCAGACATTATATATTACATCGCGATAACGCAAACAACCTCTAGCGAACTTATATTATTACTGAAAGAATGTCTTGCCTACGGACATTCAATGGAGGAATTATCTACAGTCCGGAATCTCCTCTAATCCGAACTTTATAGTTTGTCCGAGGGGTGATCGGATTAGGGGAGATTCCACAGGTACAACTGGCAAGTAATTATCACGAAGTGCGAATATACTATGTGTCGCCATTCTTACATGTCAACAAATAATAGTATATTAAGCGGTCATTGAAAGGTGTGAATTATTGTATTGTTCGACCTATCTATGGTGAACAATGAATGAACTGATAGCTAGGGACGACAAATCCTGTTCGAATCTTCGACCTATCTCTGTTCGAGTGATCTACTGTTAGATAATATGAAATAAGAAGGGGTTTCGCCGGGACTTAAGAACCTGTTCGAAGTATCTACTGTGTTCGAGCCAAAACTGTTCGAGGTTTCGAAGTTCTACTGTACTAAGATTATGTTTTATACGTATAATGCAAAACAATTATTGGAATAATAATTAGCATACAGTCGCGTCAATACTTAACTCTTAAAATACTTATTTTAGTATTCCCTCAAATTCAAACCAACTGAGCATGCTCCCAATTGAGTTTTCAATCAAATCAGTATTTACGAGGCATTATCTATATAGCGTGCTATAGACAAAGCTCAAATATTTGAGTGGACACTCAACATTACAGAGCAACAATGTTCAAAGGAAAATCACGAATATTCAAAAATGAGAGTAAGCATGGATTTCAGATTCTTTGTGAATACAGGGCATGATCTGTTAAACTCGAATCTTTGGATTGTTAAATTTATAAAGAAGTTCATGGCAAATCTATAGTCATGTATGTTTGGTAGTGTTTTACAAATTTCAAGTAACAAATATGTATTTATTCAAACTTCGCTCGACTAACTACATACACGGATGCGTTTATCATTATATCCACAGTACAAGATTGAACGAAAACAATTACAAACATTGTATTTACATTGCATGGAAGTGGTAAAGTAAACCGCAGCGCTTATTGTTTTTTTTTATAAACGTGATTTCATTAATAATACGTATGCCGAAGTTTTCGTTTTCCTGACGAACCATTGTCTCATTGTATAAATATTTTGTTAAGGTTTTACGTAAACCACCCATTCTAAATAAAATGTACAATTTGTAACACATGCAATTAATGGTCACTGTACAAAAGCAGGCTTTACAAAATAGAAAATATATTTGCAATATGGATAACTGATACGTGTGTTAGCATATTTCTGCTACCAGTTAATTACTTAATTAACTAGATAATTATGTGGTTATCACGTTAAAGAAACTCGATAACTACTTAATTTACTCGATATTTTCATACCAGATAAATATCCTAACACGAAACATTGACTGATAGTGCCCACCACTGCTACCACTTACACACATAAACCCAGTACGGACAATCTATTTTAGATAAGTGTTAAGTAGTTGACTCGATAAATATTTAGTTAACTACATAATTATCTAGTTAATTAAGTGGTTAACGAGTTCAGTATACAGTTAACTACTAGATAACCTACATAACCTACGCATTACATACATATTTTTAGGTAATTGTTAAGTAGTCAAAGTATCTAGTTAACTGCATAAGTTTCAAGTTAATTAAGTGGTAACGAGTTAAGTATCTAGATATATAGTTAACGTGATAATTAAATGGTGAGTTGTTATGATGAAGCCAAACAACTGCATGTATGATGTATTGATGAAAATGTCGAATGACCATCCATTTTCTGTCAAATGACCATCAATTTTATGTCGAATGACCATGCATTTTATGTCAAATGACCATCCATTTCATGTCAAATGACCATCCATTTGATGTCAAATGACCATCCATTTTATGTCGAATGACCATCCATTTTATGTCGAATAACTTTTCATTTTATGTTGAAAGACCTTCCAATTCACGTCGAATGACCTTTCATTTGATTTCGAATGACTACTGTATCAGGCTTGTATTGCACTTTGTATGTACATGTATAGCGACACTGCAAAAATAGTGGACACTATTAATGTTCTTACGTCGGGTATCCTGAGTATTGCTTGTTTTTTATATGATTCTAATATTTCCGAAGCACGATCAGAAATTACACGAAACATAACTTGTATATGCGATACACCGCGACCCACCGTCCCGCAAAAGTAAATAAATAGTTCTGCTAGACGGGAATTTGTCGAAGTATTTCGAATATTAGCCGGAATATTACAGGAATTCTGCTTTGTTCCTGAATGATACTTACAACAATCATGTGACTAAAATTTGGATTGTCGAGCTATTTAATAGCTTTCTAGCAACATTTCCCTAACCATCTTATTTCAATCCTTTTGGTTATCTATCAAATGTTGAGTCGTCAACGCAATTGTTGATAAATTGTTCGGTCGCTGTATCTCGATCGTTCAATCGACATTGGCACCGACAGCATTTTTTGACATCTTGGACTAACAAAAACAATGTCGTGTCGAAAAGAACTGTAATGATTTTTGAAGGAACCCTTCACAAATGAAAAGTGTTTTTTCTGTTTTTTTTCTAAAAAGTGATTTGTTTCTGTTTTTTTCGACCACTTGTGGGTTTGAAGCGAGTGTTTTTGGAAATAAGTCAGGCCCGGATCCACGAGGAGGGCCTGTCGGCTGTGGAGTGACCATTTTCTGTATTCCTTATATAAAATTATACCCACTGATTAGGTGTTACGGTTACTATTCTTTTAGCACTTTATATACAATACATTGATTTATGGTCGATTTCCTCTGGTATACTACCTGAAAAGCGGAAGGAAGTGCAATAAAAGTTGGCCCACTGTTGTTCTCATCGGCCTTGAGACCGTCTAGAAGAATATTATGCTTTTTCACTCTACATCAGACAGGCGCTTTCAATGGTGGACTGATTTTATGGCGGGTGACCGTGCCACTCCAATTAGGGGCCATGTTTAATCAAACCGCTGTTTAATGTTTGTTCAAGTAGGGAAACTTTAGCGTGTACACTGAGTGGGTAAAGGGCAGCATGAACCCGGACAGTCGCGGATATAAAAAATATGATGCGATGATTGATTCAGCTGAAAAATGCAAATTAATCAACAGATCATTGGCTTTGGATGTTTATTCTAAAAGCATGGATGGAGAAGTTGCTTTTTTCTCGTTTGATGCATACCCAACTTTCGTGTCACAGCAGTCCGACCAACTTCGTGTAGAATTATAGAAGGAACATATCTTAAAACCGCGATAAATTAAAATCTGTTAAAGGTATCTTTCGTGTGCAAACAAATGTTAGAGATCTTCTACTTTATGGTGGTAAAATAGTATAATTCTGTGATTTTTAGGTTTTTAAGATCCCCATTTTTACATTGAAATAAGAATGGGCTAAAACAATATCTCTGAATTTAAATACTTTCCAATATAGGTAGATTATGTGTGCAGAGATATATTAGAGTTCAAAATATATACTTTCGAACGCACTTTTTTAGATTTAATGTGGGTGCTCTATTATGCTGTCCTTTTCAACGATTTTTGTTAAAAATTGCCAGTTTGTCCGTATAATTTCGAATACACTATATATCGCGGTGTACGCATGATCGGTATCCAACAGTGCCCGCGCAGCATGACATCTGATTGAAGTGATAAAGTCGGATGCAGCGATTATACAAGCTGTTAATAAACATTTAATGCGCTTTATAGGGAAGAATTTGGGGGAAATGTGACATTTTATAGAATAGCCTTGAAATGAAATATTGGTGTGGTTAATTATAGGGTGATACTAGATTGACTTTTTAATCTGTAAAGATGTGAAATTTAAAAGACCATAACTCGATTACAATAAATATATTTTTTATAATGATACAATGTTTTGTTTAACTTTATATTTAAAAGTGAAAATATGATAATAATATTGTAATACAGATGTTACAATTATTTAGACAAATAACCTGCATAACTTATATAATATAAATTTACTACCACTAGGTTTGATAAGTTTTATATCGTGTTTTGATAAAGAAGATATCAATCAATGAATAATGGGCCCGTTTTATCGACGTTCTTACGCACGAAATTTTCGTAAGATTTTCTTACGACATTCTTACGATCTCAAGAGCGTTTCATCAAATTTTCGTAGGCATGCAGTCGCTACGAATTCGTAAGTTTTAACGAAAATGCTACGAATGATTATAGGCATTAGTAACGTTCGTAACAAATATTATATTAATATATCACATTAATCAACAACAGTTATGAACTTTTTTATCAATTCATCTACTTCATATCACATGAAATTGCCTGGCATTTCTGAAAAAAAAACATATTAATTAGTATTTATTGTTATCTTCTAAGTATAAGATGATTCCATACACACTAGCTGATACAGTAGTCAATCAAAGTTATATAATCAGTCACAAAGTAAAACTACTGACAACCGAAAAGTAATTAGAAGATGGAATAAGAAGTGTGTATGTGACATTGTACATGGAATTAAAATGTGTGGTTAACATTTAAAGTACATAATCAACTATGTCATACAACCTTTAAATCGAATATTTTTATTTGATTACTGCTAAGCCTAATTTTAAACTGTTAAGACACGAACTGGATGAATATATATTAAGACAGGTTAATTATTATCATTTGGCAATTTAAAGGTTTGGTTGATTGTTACTATTTATATCATGAACTCCTATACATCATTAGAATTACAGTGGTTGTGACTTTGCAATAAAATATCACACGTACTAAACTAAACTGCAAAATGTTGACAAACGTTTAGACATCTTGTCTGCAGTTAATAACAGTTTTAAAACTTCTCAGTATAAAATTACAGTAATAAGATCGGTGATAGAATTCAAGTCAGGTATTTTGAACCTCGCGAGAAATAAACATATCAAATTTGAGTCATATATCCCTTCTAAAGAATGTAATCAATTTGGACGGAAAAACTTCCTCGTTTGTGATCCTTGTTACGGTGATCGTACGAGAGATAGGTTCGTATCGTGTTAAGATTCGTTTAATTCAATTCAGCGATGCATGTGATGTATTTCAATGCAAAACTTATGCGTAAATGTATCAACATATTTTCAAAGTAACTTGATAACTGACCGTATAATGAAATAAATGTACGCAAAATACCATATCTATGATTGTATTTTTACTTCATCATAGTAAATGTCAGTACCCCGGGGCATATATTACGCAAACGATTCGTAGCTATGTATGAGCGCAATCTTTTTCATACGCTTGTATAACTAACATTATGTATGAATATCTTGTTACCTGCGATATCGTCATGATATAAGAAGATGGGGAGAAATAAAACAATTGACCGACTATGAAGAAATGACAAGATCACGTGTTAAATGTTTCAGTACGTTCGGACAGACAGCAAATAGGACAAAAATGACAGTTTCAAACTGGGGGAAAACATGACGTCAACATTGTAAAAAGCATATACGCAGGGCTCTAGAAATCCACTAACCCTCCCGTCCAGGAGAATGTCACGAGTTCTCTCCCTGTGTCCTTTCTATAGTACAATAAAACCTCCCCTTGACCACCTTAATGATAAGACCACCTCAAAATTAAGAACGCAATTTTCAAGTACATTTTCACTGTTGTGCTCTTTATTCAACCTCAATATTAAGACAACCTCAATATTAAGACCAATTTTCAAGGGTCCCAAGGGTGGTCGTATCATTGAGGTTTTACTGTACATATTGTACTAAATGAATTTAGCGCTTGAAATAATTCTGTATTATTTTGCATGATTAAATTACCATTTCCATTTTCTTTAACAAAAATAAGTCTAACGGCAACAACACAACAATTCGACATAAAATGTAATGATGTTTACTTGTTTTAGACAGATATGTAGATTTATGTCGTCTGGAAAAGCCGTACATATAGTTACATCTGGAATCAATATATAAACTAAACAAAATAAGAAACTTCCGCTAAGTTTGCTTGAACATAGCTGGATGAAAATTTAACATTGAATATTTTTATTTGATTACTGCTAAGCCTAATTTTAAACTGTTAAGACACGAACTGGATGAATATATATTAAGACAGGTTAATTATTATCATTTGGCAATTTAAAGGTTTGTTTGATTGTTACTATTTATATCATGAACTCTTATACACCATTAGAATTACAGTGGTTGTGACTTTAAGCAGCACTTCACATTTTCTTTAACAGTCTGCATCATTAACATCACCAGCTGAATGTCATCCTCAATGACACTTGACTGCAAAATAAAGTATTAAATCCTCAATAAATTAAATCCGCTAGTTCAAACTCATGAAAATAATATATTATTTAGGCAAGTTTTTATTCTTCTGAGCTAGAATACCACTCAATATACTAGTTCTTAAGCTGTGTAGTAGAGTGTGATGAAACGGTAGAGCACCTTTCGAGAGCTGAGGAGGGGTCTAGCCACACTGGGTCGTATCCATCTGCATTTATATTAAGGTAGCAGTAGTATAGTGACGTAAGTGGGAGGAGAGCAGCGCTGTGGGGTGATACAGCCAACTGGTCAGTATTGTTGGTAGAGCGCCCTGATGGTGTAGAGGGTGCGTGGTTTCGAGCACCTCATCAAGCGCCACACCACTACAGTACTTTCATATTTCAGTTCGAACCTCTTATGACCAGCCCCTGTTGGGTAAACATTCGCATCTTATATAATTAGTCATCAGACCTGCAATAGCAAACCTGATCACCCATGATGTTTTAAGAAATATAAGGCAGGCATATCTGCCGGCATATCTTATTGAATATTGTTCAGTGTTCTGTAACGTTGTCCCAGTACTTTTCAGCAGCTGTCCTCCGAAGTTTACATGAATATGCCTTGTCGCTTTAAAGTTTTTTTAATAAATGACAAGAATTAAACTTTTAAGTGTAAGGTAATAGAGATTTTTTTTAAAATTGGCACAATGAAAACGTGAAATGTTTTTGATGAAGAAAAATGTGCATGTTTTAATATCGGTTAGTATTATTAAAACTTCAAAATAGTTGAAGAACAGAACTTCTTTCTGATTTAAAAAATGTGAATATTTTTCCATATATTCAATTATTTTGCAGTTTTATGTCACAACATAAAAAATTCATTTTAAATATAGAAGAATGTTCTATTTAGTTCATTTTAACCATTTGTTGTCAATATATAAATCATGATTTAACTTATAAAATGAGATATGGCTAACTCAAGTCGACTTATATTACAAATTAAATCAATTTTATTTCATTGCAAACGTTTCAATCTACTTGTGGATATAATTGCATGTTTACATGTTATAAGCTTTGAATTCATATTATCTGTCGTATAAAGAATTTCCTTTCAAACTAACTTTTCAGTATTTTGAATAAGTTTGCTAGATTATGTTTGCATAAACGCAACATAATATAATGCCTGTATGCATTATTTCTTTCACAAGGAAATCACTTTTTTTATAAATAATGCAATATTTCAAATTTATACGTTATAAATTAAGAGACCAACATATTTGTGCGCGTGATATGCAAACATATACGCTGTGTTAAAAAAGTATCTGGCTCATCTCAAAAATATTTGAATGGGCTCATTCAGTGCTGTTGCTACAATGCCTAAAACGTCTTTAATTCATAATTTTGGGCTCCTTTTATTCAAGAAAATTTTCCAGTGCGCCATGCAAAATACATGCTGTGTTAAATATTGATAGATGTTCCTCGAATTTACCATACAATCACGAATAATGATTATATAACAATCAGTTTCTGCATTCGTTAAAGCTAAAAAATATTGAAGGTCTCTTTTAAAAAAAAATGCTAGGCCCGTTATGTCCCTTCATAATATGGTCCGAAGTGTCTGGTCCGTAATGCCCCTGGTCCGTAGTGTCCTGACACCCGCGAGATACGTCTCTTTCGATCTCCCGTAAAGAGCGTGTACTGATTTACTGTGCGCACGAACATTCTTATTCGTAAGATCACTGTCATACATACGACCGCGTTGATAAAACGGTCGTAAGTATTTTCGTAAGACAATTCTTACGAACATTTCGTATCTTACGAACGCTCGTTCGTACGAATATTGATAAAACGGGCCCAATATACATTAAATACTTTTCGTATGCAGAAGTTCTCTTCGATAGTAAGACAGCGTAGCTTAAATTATTTGGGCAAAATGATAACACTTATCATTTATGACTCTGGTAATATTTGAAAATTAATGCAGATTTTATTCCTAAATCATAGACTAGTCAGGGTCCCATTATAGTGCCCAAACCATGCTTTTTAATTAAATGTTTATTTGCAAATATATTAAACAAATACCCGAATAAAAACAATGCAAAACTACATAGGACAGAACAGCATCCTTTATTCAAACTAATGGCTTAAATGTTATACTTATTGTTCGGCGTTCACACTTGTACATAATATATCACACATAAAGTCATATTTACTATCAATAAGATATTATCACTTATGCAGATAATTATGATGATGGTATAAATAATTGCATTCTCGACATAGTCAAAAATACAAGAACCTTTTTTTAATGTAACAGACAAAATAAATTGTTGTATTGGTCAGTGTCATTGACAAAAGACAAATGTATCTTTTCGATGCTAGAAAGCTAAGTAGCTAAATAGTAAACAAAATACAAGGCAAAACTTTATGGTACATAAAATTCAATATATTTCTTCTGAAAGGGTCTACAATTAAAGTATCTTGAATGTATAATACATTCTGATAAATCAGTACAGCCCGGGGTAATTTCATTATGCTAGCTAAACACAGCGGGGTGGCTAATTAAGACGCGAACGATAATGATCATGAGACGATAAAGTGTATATATATAATCGGTTATAGCATGGAGCAAATATCGATCAGATCTGGGGAATCTTGCGATGAGCCAGAAAGTTGGACATGGAAGCAAAGAAACCTACATATTGTGATGGAAGTAAAACGTGTGTTGCTAAAATACCGTAACAGCTAGGACTCACACAAATATGTCGACATTCCCTACTGAAAAAATGACACATTGTGTTAAACTCTGACATTACAATGTATAATATTTACATGTGTGTAGACATTCTCTCGCATCAGATGTTGATTTCACTAGAAAAAAACTTTTATTTGTTTTACAATAAGTCTCACCATCTGTAGTGGTCACACAGTTGACAATGGTGTAGATCTTACTGCAGTCTCTCACACCATCGTTGATATCATCTTCTGAAAATCTCAAGACAGATGAATAATAATACATCATAATATTTTAATTATTTAGTTTATACTTGGTTGGTATTTCCTTTTGTAGACTTTGAGCTAATACTTGAGATCACGACAAGAAGTGACAACAAAATAAATGTTACAAGAGATAATTTTAGGTTTTAAAGGTTTATCACAAACTGAAAGGTCCACTTGCAAGCATGTCTACCATTGTTTCTAGATGCATGATTCTATTAATAACTATCAACAGAATTAATACATATCCTCATAAAACACTTTATTTCTTTGTTCTCCTCTAATTGTTATATATAATTATATAGTTTGAATCATACTTATATCGTTACACTGCGTGCTATATATTCATTATAACACATAGGCATTATTGCAGTATAGTCCACATTGGTACAACGACGTCTGTGTTTTGCCTTTTATTTTATCGCGTGTGTGATAAGGAAATTATTGAATTTAATGCACAAGGCAACTATGCGTATTCAAAGAACCTTGTCACATTGGATATAATACGTTATAACGAACTTCCGCACAAGCGGTACTGGATCAATTAAATTAAACGCAAATACGACTAATACACTCATACAATATTATTCAGCTGCCATAAACAGTTTTTTTGACAATTGATATCATATGATACAACACTTCAACAATGGATTAACAGGTTTAGTATAGCCTTTCAGGCGCGTATGAAGGTATTGAGCATTGGGACCGCGGATGGGATGGGTGCGGGAGGGGTATTCCCTCGCGATTATAATTGTTTTAGGAAATCACCTTTTTCAGACTCCGAACATGTGTTTGCTGCTTGTAGTTATTACATTTATGTGTAAATTTGGAAAAAGACACAGGACTGTTAAGGATATATTTTGAAACAGTTCAGTCGCATTTTAAATAATTTATTTATTCAGGTACATGAAAGCAATATAAACATTGATATATATCATCATCATTAGCAAATGCGAAATCACGAAAACGATATGTGTAATAGCTCACAAAACACAACTTCGATACGTGCAATAGTTCACGAAACACAACTTCAACAGATGTGTTATCTTCAATTTAAAAAAAACAAATTAATACATTAGCATATCGAGGGTTCAGCGCAATACTATCCAAACTCCTATGTATTTATATAGGAGTTAGCAAATCTACCCTCGATATGTCGTATTTAATTATACAAACTGATGTAATCATATTTGGTGGTAATTGGGTAGTCCTGCATCAATGCATTTTCAAAACTTTCCAAACACTGCAAGGCAATGGTCCATGTCATTAACGAACCAAAATAAATATATTATATATTTATGTATAAGAGTCTCATCTTTGTACAAATACAGACATACTTAAATATATACTACATACAATGAAGAACATAACATATTGCACAAAGTCATTCAAGTCAAGACTTATACGAGACTATACAAGCATATACCTCATACAAAATGTATACGATATATTATAAGACAACCGTGTAGCCAAACTATTAACATAAATATTTAGTTAAAACTGTAATCGTGTGAATTAAAATATGGTGGCATATTACTGCCACCAGTTAGCATGATAGCGATCGCGAATTGTTTCGTTTTAACCACTTAATTGTTACGATAATTATTTAGCTATCTAGTTAATATTCTTGATAAATTTTTGGTAAGATAAATATCATACAACTAGAAACAGGCTTGAACGTGCCCAGAACTGCCATCTCTTACCCTTTTATGATGTATTACACTAGATTTAAGTGGTAACACGAATCTTATCTAGTTGACCACTTATAATGTTACTTAATAACTCAAATTCGCGAATTGATTAATTAATTTATAAAGTAAGTCATATCTGTCGAATCGGAGTACCACCTATATGTTATGAATAGCCTGGATACCGAGGATGAGTAACTTGCAACGTGCATAATTATCTAATAAATGTACAGATTATTTTAAGTTACATAAACATCAATTATAAAGATTGGCGGCTTTTGATGTCGTACACGTGCGATAAAATCGTATGTGACGTGGTGTAGACTTAATTAGAATAATGCCTTCAGTCAACACATTGATCCAAGGATACGATACCGCTGCGTCGCGAGGTTTTATATATTAATTGTGTGCACCTATTTTAGAATGAAATGATTTTTTGCTTGTGTTCATCGGATTTTACGCCGTTTTTCAACATTTATTCAGTTATATACAGCGCTCAGTTGACCTAGCCAGTTTTCCGCAAATAATTATCGACCAGTAGTATCAGTTATGTGTGTAGCGTCATTTATTGAAAAACGTTTTAAAGAAACATAGCATATTTTGTAAAAAATATTTTTAAATATTAAACAAACTTAACGACTGACATTCTTGCCAAGGAAAATATTTTTTTCATTTCATTGAAATTGTTATAATTTGCAATAAATATTACATTGAACACTTTATATTCTCCGAATGAATTAATGTATGAAAAACGCTTTTCATCGGGGAGTATCACGTGGAGCTGTGTGAAGTTGGCGCGTAGATCGTAGATCGTAGATCAACCAAAGTGTGTCGACCTGGGTTGTAGGTCGTAGATCAACCAAAGTGTGTCGACCTGGATTGTAGCTCGTAGATCAACCAAAGTGTGTCGACCTGGATTGTAGGTCGTAGATCAACCAAAGTGTGTCGACCTGGATTGTAGGTCGTAGATCAACCAAAGTGTGTCGACCTGGGTCGTAGGTCGTAGATCAACCAAAGTGTGTCGACCTGGATTGTAGGTCGTAGATCAACCAAAGTGTGTCGACCTGGATTGTAGGTCGTAGATCAACCAAAGTGTGTCGACCTGGATTGTAGGTCGTAGATCAACCAAAGTGTGTCGACCTGGGTCGTAGGTCGTAGATCAACCAAAGTGTGTCGACCTGGGTTGTAGGTCGTAGATCAACCAAATTTGGTCGACCTGGGTCGTAGGTCGTAGATCAACCAAATTTGGTCGACCTGGGTCGTAGGTCGTAGATCAACCAAATTTGATCGACCTGGATCGGAGGTCGAATATCAACCAAATGTTGTCGACCTGGGTCGTAGGTCGTAGATCAACCAAAGTGTGTCGACCTGGGTTGTAGGTCGTAGATCAACCAAATTTGGTCGACCTGGGTCGTAGGTCGTAGATCAATCAAATTTGGTCGACCTGGGTCGTAGGTCGTAGATCAACCAAATTTTGTCGACCTGGGTCGGAGGTCGAAGATCAACCAAATTTGGACGACCTGGGTCGTAGGTCGTACATCAACCAAATTTTGTCGACCTGGGTCGTAGGTCGTACAACAACCAAATTTGGTCGACCTTGGTTGTAGGTCGTATATCAACGAAACTTTGTCGACCTGGGCGTTACTCGTAGCTCGACCATTCATAAAACCTAAGATATGGCTGATCTGGGTCGTACATCGTAGCTCGACCATTGAAAATATCACGAAATATGACTGATCTGGGTCGTACATCGTAGCGTGACAACTGAAAATAACATAAAATATGGTTGATATGGTTCGTTTATCGTAGCACAACCACTGAAAAAAATAGATATGGTTGATCTGGGTCGTACATCCTAGATCGACCACAGACAATAACATAAATTGTGGGTGATCTGGGTCGTACATCGTAGCGCGACCACTGAAAATAACATGAAATATGGCTGATCTGTGACGTACATCGTAGCGCGACCACAGAAAATAACATAAAATATGCTTGATCTGGGTATGCATCGTAGCTCGACCATTGAAAATATCATGAAATATGGCTGATCTGGGTCGTACATCGTAGCGCGACCACTGAAAATAACATGAAATATGGTTGATCTGGGTCGTACATCGTAGCGCGACCTCTGAAAATAACATTAAATATGGCTGATCTGGGTCGTACATCGTAGCGCGACCACTGAAAATAACATGAAATATGGTTGATCTGGGTCGTACATCGTAGCGCGACCACTGAAAATAACATAAAATATGGTTGATCTGGGTCGTACATCGTAGCTCGACCATTGACATTGCACTTACATATGGTTGATCTGGGTCGTACATCGTAGTTCGACCACTGAAAAAAACTTAAATACATGTATGGTTGATCAGGGTCGTACATCGTAGCGCGACAACTGAAACAAAAATTAAATATGGTTGATCAGGGTCGTAAATCGTAGCGCGACCACTGAAAAAAACTTAAATATGGTTGATCAGGGCCGTACATCGTAGCATGACCATTGACATTACACTAACATATGGTTGCTCAGGGTCGTAAATCGTAGTGCGACCACTGAAAATAACATTAAATATGGCTGATCTGAGTCGTACATGTTAGCGCGACCACTGCAAATAACATGAAATATGGCTGGTATGGGTCGTACATCGTAGCGCGACCACTGAAAATAACATGAAATATGGTTTAGCTGGGTCGTACATCGTAGCGCGACCACTGAAAAAAACTTAAATACTGTGGTATCACTTAAATTCGCTGGGGCCAAATTTCGCGCAAACGGCAAAAAAGGCAGTTTCGCTTAGGCCTAAATTCGCGCATTTTAAATTTGTAAAGAAAAAAAAAATCTGAACAAAAATGACGGTATTGCAGCGCGTGTCATTATCTCGTTCATCCGTATTATAAGCTGTTAATAGCAATATTCTGCGTATTAACTCGTAATCTGGGGGTTATCTCTTTAATAGAGTCGCAAATTAAGAATTTTATTGTCAATTGTAATAATTATCTGAATACAATAGAAACGTGTGAAACTTGAATAAAAAACATGAGTAGCGAGGTATTTCGATCGGTATTACCAAGATCATACATAACCACAGAAGATGTCGCCCATGCAGTTAAAAAGTGTAAACGGGGGAAAAGTTGTGGCGTTGATACAATCTACTATGAACACTCTTTACTTACGGGAACGATATACTTTATCGCGCACTAAGTCTACTGTTTACAGCAATGCTTTCACATGGATTTGTTCCTCCAGAAATGAATAAAGCCACCATGACACTGCATAAGGGTGGTAGGAAGCGTAAAGATGACCCAAACAGTTATAGAGCGATCTCATTAACATCGTGCATCCTAAACTTGTTTGAAATTACTATCCTGAAATTGTTCGAACTCCAAGTGTTGAAAGAGCTTGGATGTGTAATGTCCATATTTCTGCTCAAAGAGTGTATATTATATGGAAAAGAAAACAAACGTAAAGCATTTGTTGCTTTCCTCGATGCACGTCAAGCGTTCGACCGAGTGTGGCATAATGGCCCTCTATACAAACTTTTAAAAATGGATATTGACCACAATATATTCCACGTGATACGTAGCATGTACACGTCAATGCAAAGTCGGGAACGTAGTCAATCATATGAATCTGACTGGTTCCCAATATTACAGGGGGTTGGACAAGGTGGATGCAGCTCCCCTGTTCTGTACCTTTTATATATAAATGATCTTATCAACGAACTAGAGGCCAGCAATCTTTGTGTTTGTGTATATAACTTTAATAGTTCCAGCCCAACAGTAGCAGACGACATATTACTGATATCATACTCGAAGACAGGACTTCAAAAACTGTTAAATATATGTAATGATTATGCAAACAAATGGAGGTATTTCTACAATTCTAATGTAATAAATACAACTTACAACTTAATTAACTAGATAACGTTAAATTAGATAAACAGTTGTGGGCACTATCAGACAATTGTTCGTGTTAAGATATGTATCTGGTATGAAAATTTATCACGATACTTATCTAGTTAACCACATAATTATCTAGTAATTAAGTAGTTAACTGGTGGCAGAAATATGCCACCATAACTTAGATATACGTAATTGTCTATTTGCTTGTTTAATCACTCAAACCGAAATCCAATATGTTTAAACTTTGATTTTACGCCTGAGTTGGACTTAAAATATAGATACAACTAAGTATACGGTGATTTCCCAATATACGTGTTTTGTTATCATATTTTAAGGAAGAAAACAGGTAATTTTCCTTGTTCTATTTTATATCGTGTTGTGATAGATCACTGCTCTCCATTCTCGTAAATAATCATTTTATTCATAACTGGTGCCAACTCATGCGATATGTAGGCGTAAAGTAAAACGAAGTAATTTGTAAATCCATATATGTATTTGTTAATTTGAAGTAACAACTTCCGCTTTATATGACTTTTTATTACCGCTCCACTGATAGTGTTTGACACTACACTGTAAGTATGTGTAGTGATCAAATAACACGAGGTCACATAATGTCATGTAACACACATATATTTATGGAACGCCGGCACTGTCTTATGTAGTCATGAAACTCTATTATTATGTTTGTTTTATATTACATTATGTGCAAAGTTCTTTAGATGATGTGGAAACATATTTACATTATGTCAGTATATCATTATATGGTGTGCTTCTGTACTTATATTCTGACAGTTTTTATTATATAATGTAGATACGTCTTTATATCTTGTAGACCATTTATTACGTGATGTGCATCCTTTATCATATTATGTACATATTTTATTATATTGTGCACATCCATTATTATATTATTTATTTACTTAAATATATTTTGTACACATATTATATTATGTCCATACTTCATCATCGTAACGTTCGTAACAAAAATGGTATTAATATTTCACATTAATCAACAACAGTTATGAACTTTTTTATCAATTCATCTACTTCATATCACATGAAATTGTCTGGCATTTCTGAAAAAATTTAATAAATACATTAATAAGTATTTATTGCTATGTTCTAAGTATAAGATGATTCCATACTTACTAGCGGCTACAGTAGTCAATGAAAGTTATCATCAGTCACAAAGTAAAACAACTGACAACCAAAAAGTAATTTGAAGGTGGAATAAGAATAGTGTAAGTGGAATTGTACATGTAATTTAAATGTATGGTTTACATTTAAAGCACATTATCAACTACGTCATACAACCTTTTAAATATCTCGCGGGTGTCATGACACTTCGGACCACGGGCATTACGGACCAGACACTTCGGACCATATTTAGGGACATTACTGGCCAAGCATTTTTTTTTTAAAATATCTTCAATAATTTTAATCTTCAACCAATATTTAACACAGCATGTATTTTGCATGGCGTACTGGAAAACTTCCTTGTATAAAAGGAGCCCAAAATTATGAATTAAAGACGTTTTAGCCATTGTAGCACTTGAACAGCACAGAATGAAGCCCATTCAAATATTGTTGCGTTAAGATGAGCCAGATACATCTTTAAAAACAGCGGATATGTTTGCATATCACACGCACAAATGTGTTGGTCTCTTATAACTTATACATTTGAATAAAAAATGAATTTTCAAGATTGTATTATTTATAAAAAGTGATTTCCTTATGACTCATCAAAGTCGAAAGAAAGAATGCATACAGGCATTATATTGTGTTCCGTTTATACAAACATGTTCTAGCGAACTTATTCAAAATACTGAAAAGAATACCTTGTCAGTTTTAGTTTGAATGGAAATTCTTTATACGACAGATAATATTAATTCAAAGCTTATAACATGTAAAATGCAATTATATTCACAGGTAGATTGAAACGTTTGCATTGAACTAAAATTTGATTTGTTATAAAAGTCGACTTGAGTTAACCTTATCTCACTTAATAAGTTAAATCATGATTTTATATATTTATAACATTGTTAAAATGAACTAAATAGAACATTCTTCTATATTTAAAATGAAATTTTCATGTTGTGACACAAAACTGTAAAATCATTGAATATATGGAAAAAATAATCACATTTGTTTTTAATCAGAAAGAGGCATTTTCCAGACCGCTGTTATTTTCCCAATGCGTTCACTATATTACCACGATATTTTGAAGTTTTAATAATACTAACCGACATTTAGATATGCATTTTTTTTCTTCATCAAAACATTTCAAGTTTTCATCTCTACCACCTTACATTGAAAGTTTAATTCTTGTCATTTATTAAAAATAACTTTAAAGCGGCAAGGCATATACATGTAAAAACTAGGCAAACTAACTTCTCGGAGAACGACGAGAAAACTTCGTTGAACAACTATTTAAAAGTACTGGGACAACGTGACGGAACACTTAACAGTATTCAGTACGATAGATTGGCTGTATCTATTCCACAACCGCTGCTCTCCTCCAAATTACGTCACTACACTGCTGCTACCTTCATATAATACAGGTGGATGTGCTCCCAGTGTGGGGCTCGACCCACCCCCATCTCTCGCAAGGTTTTCGTCACACTCTACTAAACAGGTTAATAGCTAGTATATTGAGTGGTATTCTAGCTCAGAAGAATTGAATCTTGCTTAAATAATTTATCATTTTCTTGAGTTTTAACTAAATTTAATTTATTGAGGATTTAATGCTTTATTTTGCAGTCAAATGTCATTAAAGATGTCATTCAGCTGGTGATGTTAATGATGCAGACTATTGTTAAAGAAAATGTGAAGTGCTGCTACAACCACTGTAATTCTAATGGTTTTTATGAGTTCATAAAATAAATAGGAATAATGATACAAACCATTAAATTGCCAAATGATAATAATTTACCTGTCTTCATAAAGATTCAGACAGTTCATGTCTTAACAGTTTAAAATTAGGCTTAGCAGTAATAAAATAACAATATTCAAATTAAAAGGTTGTATGACATAGTTGATACTGTACTTAAAATGTAAACCATACATTTTAATTCAATGTACAATTCCACATACACACTTCTTATCCCATCTTCAAATTACTTTTTGGTTGTCAGTAGTTTAATTTTGTGACTGATAATAACTTTGATTGACTACTGAATCAGCTAGTATATATGGAATCATCTTATACTTAGAAGATAACAATAAATGTATTGATTTTATCTTTTCAGAAATGCCAGACAATGCATGTGATATGAAGTAGATAAATTGATAAAAAATGTTCATAACTGTTGTTGATTAACATGAAATGTTAATATCATACTTGTTACGAACGTTACGAATGCCTATAACCAGTCGTAGCATTTTCGTTAAAACTTACGAATTCGTAGCGACTGCATGCGTACAAACATTTTGATAAAACGCTCTTGAGATCATAAGAACGTCGTAAGAAAATCTTACGAAAAGTTTGTGCGTAAGAACGTTGATAAAACGGGCCCATAAAGTATGACAAATGCACTCCAGTAATGTACACATACAGTTTGAGAAATGCACTCCAGTAATGTACACATGCAGTTTGAGAAATGCACTTCAGTAATGTACACATAAAGTATCACAAATGCACTACAATAATGTATACCTACAGTATGAAAAATGTACTCTAGCAAAGTACATAAGTATACAGAATTTGTAGTCCCCACCTCACAGAACTTAACAACAAGTATATTTAGAGCGGAGAATATCACCAGAATTGTTTGGCTAGAGTGCTCTCTAGTCGTCAGTCTTAGTGAAGATATGTGGAACTTGCTTGCTATATCAGTTTCTTCCTGGACAAATAAATAAAATCAAAATATCCTACGTTTATTTGCAAGTGCACGTTTATGTTCAATGTTTGACTCTAATTAGTACGATCGTATATCTTCAACAAATGATAAATAAAACAAAACATGCCTTTACTTGGAACCCGTTTGCCGACATCCGTGTCGTCTAATATTCTACGCATTTGGCGGGTGGCGAACAGTGATTCGCTAACGCAAACTTTTACCGGATACAACACTGTTAAAACGAGTATAAATAGCTTTGCCATTTAATTTCATAGTATCGAACCTGAGTGCTGTCAAGGAATACGACTTTGTGAAGGTATGTTTATAATTTATGATATATTTCACAGACAAAATGGAATGTTACTATTCAATTTAAATTTAGTAAAATAATTGTAAACAGGCCGTTTATACTGCAATTTTGTAACTCGAAATGTGTTTTTATGTTGGTTGTATAGTTAATGTATTTGACGGGACAATTGTCTGGGTTATATTACAATGATGTTCATCGTGTAAACTGAAAAATGAACAGTTGCGTGTGTTTTGTAATTAAGTAGTATATTCATGGACCTGTCGCCTTGTATTGTGCCGATATGCTACATTTCATTGCAGTATTGGCCGTTTCTACGAAAGTCTAAAAACAGGTTTCAATATTCACTGTGATTTTTTGGGATATGGTAATTGTTCGGACAGGCAGGTCCGTTTGGACTGACTTGCTTTCGGACTGGTACACGTGACGGGCCTTCAGTCTTGCCTTGGTTATTCGGGCAAGGACATTCGAACTTCTGAATATGATTTTGTGTTATTATTGTATTTATTAGATAAAATATCACAGGTTAAGCATTCGATATTTTAGACAGATTTTCTGTAACAAAGCCGCTACTTAATGCGGGAATTCTTGATTTTGATCTGTAAATCTGTGCGAGAAAACTGCGACGTGCAATCGAGCTAGACTCATTTGTTTTCTCTACTGCCAATGTTCTGCTATACATCTACACCTCAATTATAACAGACGGTTAGCTTCTCTGTACAGCATGAGTTTATCCTGCATAGGTTATCGGTACTCATATTGTACCACAATCATTTGTCACATAGTTGTTGTCACGGGACTTGAACTATCGCTCTAAATGATGTACTGATAACGAAGCCAACACTGTCAATTGAAGATATTGATAACGTTTTATTTAATACTAACCAGACATGGTTATCAATAATATATGTTAAAACAATACCAATGTGATCTTATTGAACAAAAACATTTATCTAATTGAAGTAAAATGAAGATTAGCTCATGCATTTCCCGCATTCTGGACTATTGAAATCGTTCTCCTATGAAACCGAGATCTACCTCGCTTGACAGGTGAACTCAAAACATATATATCCTATCGTACATAATTATTTCATATACCAATACTGTTGTGTATTCCTATCTTAATATACAGGGTGTTTCATAATATATGTTATACTTTCAGCTGCTAATAACTTTTGTAATACAGCAAAAGTCAATAAATAAAAACCACTTTCATGCACGGGAAAGATTGTTGTTTTGATACATGTGCAACATCAAAAGTCTTGACAAATAACAACAAAATGACACAAACCAACAAAAACAATGTATGTTATATGACACTGTATGAGTTGAGTTATAATTGCCTCTCTGATAGTAGACAGACTCACTCGTTGTTTAGCTCTACATGTGAATACACGTTCTGATAATAAAACTCTCTTGCTCTCTCTTGTTATATACTATAGTAGTTGATATTAAATATGTACAAAACATAACGTGGTGTCAGAAGTTTTGGAGTTTTAAAATGGCTAAAAATCTGCGTCCACCGGACAAATTGTCACTAGTGGGAAATTTGAAAGAAAATTTTAGGAAATTCAAACAGCAGTTTGAACTTTATATGACTGCAACACGTTTGAATGATAAAGATGATTTTATCTGTTATTGACGGACAAACATATTTTCAGGAGAATGTTAAATTCATGCGAACTTTCATTCAGTAATAATGATTAAGATAATAAAGTGGTTATGCTTCTATTTTATTTGTTTTTAAAAAGGAGTGACATGTTGTGTATTCCTATCTTAATATATGTAATATGACACTGTATGAGTTGGGTTATAATTGCCTCTCTGATAGTAGTCAGACTCACTCGCTGTTTAGCTCTACATGTGAATAAACGTTCTGATGATAAAACTCTCTTGCTCTCTCTTGTTATATACTATAGTAGTTGATATTCAATATGTACAAAACATAACAAATACCTTGACATGGTAGCTCTTAATTCCCCCTTCTTGCATTCAAATTATTTATAATATCGGATTAATGACTATAATACTGTTTCAGATATTACTTAATATCAATTTTTACGGAAGGAAACTATTTCCTCGAAAAAATGCGATCGTGGCTTGTCATTGGAATTTGGCTCCAATTCCTCGCTTGTTGCTATGGTGATTCACTGTCGCAGTTTCTATGGAAACAAACTGAGAAGCAACACAAAGAGGCACTGACAACGCCATACATTCTTGGCTTGATGAATAAGAATCTTGACCCAACAAGTTTCGGTGAGTATAATTTTAGATATTTATTTCTGTATTACATATTTATTTAGATATTTATTTATAGTAGAACTTCGAAACCTCGAACTGACGTCGAATATAGCAATTAGTTCGAGCAATCTATTGTTCGAGGTATCTATTGTATACATGTGGATGTACAAACTGACTGTCCCCGGTGCAAGTGTACGTACTATGCATGCTGGAATCATGACAGGTTGATGTTGTTTGTGTTGTCATATTGAATGCACGTCGATCAATATTCATAGCATAATCGATAAGAATGATAAATAAAAAGGATATGAAAAGAAAACATAAACAAATTTAATTAAAGAATTCGTTTATTCTTATTTACATCACGAAAATTTCAACGACACTGTTATATTTTTAGACGAACGGTAATAACAAGTTATTTACTCACGGAAGACATACAATAAGAACATACTTCAACTAATGATTAAAATCAAACATACATTATGCATTAAGAAAATGAGAAAATTAATAAATTTTGGGTCGAATTCATACCACTTATGACATCGGATTTGACACGGAAGTTTGCCATATTGTTTAACATTTCCCTTCTTTTGTTCATTAAGTATTTAGTGTTTGTCAAATATGTTTATAAATATATTATATATAGTAAAACAGTCAAGTAATCAGCACGATGTGCATGAATATAGTAGCTCTACAACAGTCAAGTTATTTGCATGACGTGCGAATAAAGTATGGCAAATGTGCACGACGTGCGAATAAAGTATGTTGCCAATCTCACTTCTCAACAAACTAATATACCCAACTTTCATAGTGCCGCCCTTAGACACCGTTGATACCGTGGGTAATGGAAAAAATGCAAGGAAACTGTGGGAAATCATTAATATCTCTACAACGGATTGAAATATCAAAATTGTGCAAACGGTTTTGAAAAAAATAGTATTTTGGCAATACATATTCTTTTTTTCAGAAAGATTGTGAAATATTTTGTTTGGTCCTTTTTAATTTTGAAGACACGAGCCTAGGCTATATAGAACAAGAAAAGAAAACACGGGGTTATCGGGTTTAAAATCAAATACAGTAAAACTTCGAAACCTCGAACAGTTTTGGCTCGAACACAGTAGATACCTCGAACAGGTTCGTAAGTCCCGGCGAAACCCCTTCTTATTTCATATTATCTAACAGTAGATCACTCGAACAGAGATAGGTCGAACACTCGAACAGGATTTGGGGTCCCTAGCTATCATTTCATTCATTGTTCACTATAGATAGGTCGAACAATACAGTAATTCACACCTTTCAATGACCGCTTAATATACTAGTATATACATGTTATTCGCACTTCGTGATACTTACTTGCCAGTTGTACATGTGGAAACTCCCTAATCCGAACACCCCTCGGACAAACTTTAAAGGTCGGATTAGAGGAGAGTCCGGACTGGAGAGAATTCCTCCATTGAATGTCCGTAGGCAAGACAGTAATTTGAATATGTTCGCTAGAGCAAAGACATGTGTTTCATTAACTGTGCAATAAAAATTAGGAAATATTTAGTAGTAGTAGTAGTAGTAGTAGTAGTAGTAGTAGTAGTAGTAGTAGTAGTAGTAGTAGTAGTAGTAGTAGTAGTAGTAGTAGTAGTAGTAGTAGTAGTAGTAGTAGTAGTAGTAGTAGTAGTAGTAGTAGTAGTAGTAGTAGTAGTAGTAGTAGTAGTAGTAGTAGTAGTAGTAGTAGTAGTAGTAGTAGTAGTAGTAGTAGTAGTAGTAGTAGTAGTAGTAGTAGTAGTAGTAGTAGTAGTAGTAGTAGTAGTAGTAGTAGTAGTAGTAGTAGTAGTAGTAGTAGTAGTAGTAGTAGTAGTAGTAGTAGTAGTAGTAGTAGTAGTAGTAGTAGTAGTAGTAGTAGTAGTAGTAGTAGTAGTAGTAGTAGTAGTAGTAGTAGTAGTAGTAGTAGTAGTAGTAGTAGTAGTAGTAGTAGTAGTAGTAGTAGTAGTAGTAGTAGTAGTAGTAGTAGTAGTAGTAGTAGTAGTAGTAGTAGTAGTAGTAGTAGTAGTAGTAGTAGTAGTAGTAGTAGTAGTAGTAGTAGTAGTAGTAGTAGTAGTAGTAGTAGTAGTAGTAGTAGTAGTAGTAGTAGTAGTAGTAGTAGTAGTAGTAGTAGTAGTAGTAGTAGTAGTAGTAGTAGTAGTAGTAGTAGTAGTAGTAGTAGTAGTAGTAGTAGTAGTAGTAGTAGTAGTAGTAGTAGTAGTAGTAGTAGTAGTAGTAGTAGTAGTAGTAGTAGTAGTAGTAGTAGTAGTAGTAGTAGTAGTAGTAGTAGTAGTAGTAGTAGTAGTAGTAGTAGTAGTAGTAGTAGTAGTAGTAGTAGTAGTAGTAGTAGTAGTAGTAGTAGTAGTAGTAGTAGTAGTAGTAGTAGTAGTAGTAGTAGTAGTAGTAGTAGTAGTAGTAGTAGTAGTAGTAGTAGTAGTAGTAGTAGTAGTAGTAGTAGTAGTAGTAGTAGTAGTAGTAGTAGTAGTAGTAGTAGTAGTAGTAGTAGTAGTAGTAGTAGTAGTAGTAGTAGTAGTAGTAGTAGTAGTAGTAGTAGTAGTAGTAGTAGTAGTAGTAGTAGTAGTAGTAGTAGTAGTAGTAGTAGTAGTAGTAGTAGTAGTAGTAGTAGTAGTAGTAGTAGTAGTAGTAGTAGTAGTAGTAGTAGTAGTAGTAGTAGTAGTAGTAGTAGTAGTAGTAGTAGTAGTAGTAGTAGTAGTAGTAGTAGTAGTAGTAGTAGTAGTAGTAGTAGTAGTAGTAGTAGTAGTAGTAGTAGTAGTAGTAGTAGTAGTAGTAGTAGTAGTAGTAGTAGTAGTAGTAGTAGTAGTAGTAGTAGTAGTAGTAGTAGTAGTAGTAGTAGTAGTAGTAGTAGTAGTAGTAGTAGTAGTAGTAGTAGTAGTAGTAGTAGTAGTAGTAGTAGTAGTAGTAGTAGTAGTAGTAGTAGTAGTAGTAGTAGTAGTAGTAGTAGTAGTAGTAGTAGTAGTAGTAGTAGTAGTAGTAGTAGTAGTAGTAGTAGTAGTAGTAGTAGTAGTAGTAGTAGTAGTAGTAGTAGTAGTAGTAGTAGTAGTAGTAGTAGTAGTAGTAGTAGTAGTAGTAGTAGTAGTAGTAGTAGTAGTAGTAGTAGTAGTAGTAGTAGTAGTAGTAGTAGTAGTAGTAGTAGTAGTAGTAGTAGTAGTAGTAGTAGTAGTAGTAGTAGTAGTAGTAGTAGTAGTAGTAGTAGTAGTAGTAGTAGTAGTAGTAGTAGTAGTAGTAGTAGTAGTAGTAGTAGTAGTAGTAGTAGTAGTAGTAGTAGTAGTAGTAGTAGTAGTAGTAGTAGTAGTAGTAGTAGTAGTAGTAGTAGTAGTAGTAGTAGTAGTAGTAGTAGTAGTAGTAGTAGTAGTAGTAGTAGTAGTAGTAGTAGTAGTAGTAGTAGTAGTAGTAGTAGTAGTAGTAGTAGTAGTAGTAGTAGTAGTAGTAGTAGTAGTAGTAGTAGTAGTAGTAGTAGTAGTAGTAGTAGTAGTAGTAGTAGTAGTAGTAGTAGTAGTAGTAGTAGTAGTAGTAGTAGTAGTAGTAGTAGTAGTAGTAGTAGTAGTAGTAGTAGTAGTAGTAGTAGTAGTAGTAGTAGTAGTAGTAGTAGTAGTAGTAGTAGTAGTAGTAGTAGTAGTAGTAGTAGTAGTAGTAGTAGTAGTAGTAGTAGTAGTAGTAGTAGTAGTAGTAGTAGTTATAGTAGATATAAACTTGAAAATTATAATTATAAAGCCCAAAATCATAAGTTATAAGAGACCAACATATTTATGCAAAGCGATATGCAAAATACATGATGTGTGAAATATTGGTTGATATTTGAATTCTCCCATAAATTATGTAAATTATCATTATAATGTGTTTATTCGTTATAGAAATGTAGGAAATTCGATTCTTCAGAATATGAACCGCTGTAGACGCCTCTTCGTTTATTTAAAACTGTATGAAAGCATTGAATATAATTAACGTAAGATTTTGACCTATAGTTCATTCTTAAATAGATGTAGAAATCACAGCAAAATTACACTGTGCAGAAAATGTATAAGATAATTATTTTATCTTTTAGAATTTCATGGATATTTTGATAATTTCACTGCATAAGGTGGATATATGAATCTCAAGCAAGTAGTTCAATGAATCATTTTACATTTCAAATGATTTCAAACATAGCTGAAATTAAGTATGGGTATTTTGCGACATTATACCGTCCATAAAACCTGACAAGCTATGCACTTAGTACGATGTATTATCAAAACACCATACCTGAAAACTATGCACCATAGCTTCATTTCAAAAGATTTTTCGTAGAGGAAAAAAATAATCTAGGGTAAAATTTTTGAATTGTGATTTGTGTACCTAATGGGCCCTTTTCTGCGCTCAAATCCAATGTTTTCCATTGTTTACAAAATAAGTACATCTCGTACCCGATCTTACCTTGTTTCCATCAAAACTTAATGCATACGATGATAACGTCTAACGGTATGTATTCATAGAGACAATTAAATTATTATGCCTTCTCTCAATTCTCCGTCATTATACGATCTGACGTATTTTTGCGGAAAATTATCGTCCGGTTTTGGGAGATTTATTTCACCTGTAAAAAATCAATCCGGACAGAAAAATTCTTTCGGATTCCGGAATAGGGAGGATCCGGACTGTGGGGGATTTTTTATATGTCGTATTGGAGGAACTAAACCGAGAAAATTGTCCGGTTGCATGAAGTTTCCGGATCGGAGAGTTTCCGGATTAGGGAGTTTCCACTGTACATGTACTATGTGACAGACAATTCATGCGTATAAGAATAAACGAGAGAGAATAAGGTGCCACAGGGAATCATTTTTGCTTTCCTTTCATTTCTTTTTAGTGTTATTATTATGAATAATGCTGCGACTATTGATCGACGTGCATTCAGTATGAAACCGGCGACTGTCAATTAGGAAATATACGCGTATACCGTAGATGCCTCGAACAGTAGATGGCTCGAACTAATTACTAGGTCCGACGGCAGTTCGAGGTTTCGAAGTTTTACTGTATCTCTGTAAATAAAGGGAGATCTGAATTTTGTTTAAAAACCTTTATTCCAAAAACTACACAAATGTGTAATTTCTTTGCAAATTAATTTGTTTCAGTTCGGTCCGTTTAAACTATGAATCTGATATCTGATATTCTGTGAATATCAACTGATCGATCAAAATTGATATTTACCGTATTGTTTGACATATTTATGGTAAAACAATGAATGAAATAGTAGCTAGGGACTGCAAACCATGTTCGAGAATTCGACCTATCGCTGTTCGAGTGATCTACTGTTAGATAGTCTGAAATGAGAAGGGATTTCGTCGGGACTTAAGAACCTGTTCGAGGTATCTACTGTGTTCGAGTCAAAATTGTTCGAGGTTAGGAAGTTATACTGTACTAAGATAATGTTTTATACGTATAATGCAAAACAATTATTGGAATAATAATTAGCATACAGTCGCGTCAATATTTATTTCTTAAAATACTTATTTTAGTATTCCAAATTCAAACCAGCTGAGCATGCTTCCAATTGAGTTTTCAATCAAATCAGTACTTACGAAGCACTATCTATATAGCGGGCTATAGCCAAACTCAAATATTTGAGTGGACACTCAACATTTGACATCAGCATTGCCTCAAAATATTCTTACAGAGCGACAATGTTCAGAGGAAAATCTCGAATATTCAAATGTGTGAGTAAGCATGGATTTCAGATTATAAATGTGAATACAGGGCATAAACTCGAATCTTTGGATTGATAAATTTATAAAGATGTTTGTGGCTTTGTAGTCATGTATGTTTGGTAGTGTTTTACAAATTTCAAGTAACAAATGTTTATTTATTCAAACTTCGCTCGACTAACTACAAACACGGATGCGTTTATCATTATATCCACAGTACAAGATTGAACGAAAACAATCACAAACATTTGTATTTTCATTGCATGGAAGTGGTGAAGTAAACCACAACGCTTATTGTTCTCATTAATAATATGTATGCCGAAGTTTTTGTTTTCCTGACGAACCATTGGCTCATTGTTTAAATGTTTTGTTAAGGTTTTACGTAAACCACCCATTCTAAATAAAATGTACAATTTGTAGCACATGCAATTAATGGACACTGTACAAAAGCAGGCTTTACAAAATAGAAAATGTATTTGCAATATGGATAACTGATACGTGTGTTGACATATTTCTGCTTCCAGTTAACTACTTAATTAACTAGATAATTATGTGGTTATCACGTTAAAGAAACTAGATAACTACTTAATTAACTAGATAGGTATCGTGGTAAATTTTCATACCAGATAAATATCCTAACGCGAAACATTGACTGATAGTGCCCACCACTGGCACCACTTACACACATAAACCCAGTACGGACAATCTATTTTAGATAAGTGTTAAGTAGTTGACTCGATATATATTTAGTTAACTACATAATTTTCTAGTTAATTAAGTGGTTAACGAGCTCAGTATACAGTTAACTATATAATTATCTAGGTAACTACTAGATAACCTACATAACCTACGCATTACATACATATTTTTAGGTAACGGGTAAGTAGTTAAATATCTAGTTAACTACATAAGTTTCTAGTTAATTAAGTGGTTAACGAGTTAAATATTTAGATATATTGTTAAAGTTATAATTAAATGCTGAGCTTTTATGATGTAGCAAAATAACTGCATGTATGATGTATTTATGAAAATGTCAAATGACCATCCATTTTCTGTCAAATGACCATCCATTTTCTGTCAAATGACCATCCATTTTCTGTCAAATGACCATCAATTTTCTGTCGATAGACCATCCACTTCTGTCAAATGACCATCACTTTTCTGTCGATTGACCATCCACTTCTGTCAAATGACCATCAATTTTATGTCGAATGACAATTTACTTTTTTCAAATGACCATCCATTTTCTGTCGAATGACCATCCATTTTCTGTCGAATGACCATCCATTTTCTGTCGAATGACCATCCATTTTCTGTCGAATGACCATCCATTTTCTGTCAAATGACCATCCATTTTCTGTCGAATGACCATCCATTTTCTGTCGAATGACCATCCACTTCTGTCAAATGACCATCAATTTTATGTCGAATGACAATTTACTTTTTTCAAATGACCATCCATTTTCTGTCGAATGACCATCCATTTTCTGTCGAATGACCATCCATTTTCTGTCGAATGACCATCCATTTTCTGTCGAATGACCATCCATTTTCTGTCAAATGACCATCCATTTTATGTCGAATGACTTTTCATTTTCTGTCGAATGACCATCCACTTTCTGTCGAATGACCATCCATTTTCTGTCAAATGACCATCCATTTTCTGTCGAATGACCATCCACTTTCTGTCAAATGACCATCAATTTTCTGTCGATTGACCATCCACTTTCTGTCAAATGACCATCCATTTTCTGTCGATTGACCATCAATTTTATGTCGAATGACCATCCACTTCTGTCAAATGACCATCCATATTATGTCAAATGACCATCCACTTCTGTCAAATGACCATCCATTTTCTGTCGAATGACCATCCATTTTCTGTCAAATGACCATCCATTTTATGTCGATTGACCATCCACTTCTGTCAAATGACCATCACTTTTTTGTCGAATGACCATCCACTTCTGTCAAATGACCATCAATTTTCTTTCGATTGACCACCCACTTCTGTCGAATGACCATCCATTTTATGTCAAATGACCGTCCATTTTCTGTCAAATTACCATCCATTTTCTGTCAAATGACCATCAATTTTTTGTCGAATGACCATCCACTTCTGTCAAATGACCATCAATTTTCTTTCGATTGACCACCCACTTCTGTCGAATGACCATCCATTTTATGTCAAATGACCGTCCATTTTCTGTCAAATTACCATCCATTTTCTGTCAAATGACCATCAATTTTTTGTCGAATGACCATCCACTTCTGTCAAATGACCATCAATTTTATTTCAAATGACCATCCATTTTCTGTCAAATGACCATCCACTTCTGTCAAATGACCATCCATTTTCTGTCGAATGACCATCCATTTTCTGTCAAATGACCATCCATTTTATGTCGAATGACCATCCATTTTATGTCCAATGACTTTTCATTTTATGTCGAATGACAACTGTATCAGGCTTGTATTGCTCTTTGTATTTACATGTATAGCGACACTGCAAAAATAATGTAAACTATTTATGTTCTTACGTCGGGTATCCTTAGTGTTGCTTGTTTTTATATGATTCTAATATTTCAGAAATTACACGAAGCATAACTTGTATATGCGATCCACCGCGACACTCCGTCCCGCAAAAGTAAATAAATATTTCTGCTAGGAGGGAATATTGTCGAAGTATTTCGAATGTTAGTCGGAATATTATAGGAATTCTGCTTTGTTCCTGAGTGATACTTACAACAATCATGTGACTAAAAGTTTGATTGTCGAGCTATTTAATAGTTTTCTAGCAACATTTCCCTAACCATCTTTTTTCAATCCTTTTGGTAATCTAACAAATGATGCGTCGTCAACGCAATTGTTGATAAATTGTTCGCTTGCAGTATCTCGATCGTTCAATCGACATTGGCACCGACAGCATTTTTTGACATCTTCGACTAACAAAAACAATGTCGTGTCGAAAAGAACTGTAATGACATTTGAAGGAACCCTTCCCAAATGAAAAGTGTTTTTTTTCTGGGTTTTCACTAAAAAGTGATTTTTTCTGTTTTGTTTCGACCACTTGTGGGTTTAAAGCGAGTCTTTTTGGAAATAAGTCAGGCCCGGATCCACCGAGGGGGCCAAGGGGCCCTGCCCCCCCCCAGTTGGCTGTGGAGTGACCTTTTCTGTATTCCTAATATAAATCATACCCACTATTTAGGTGCTAAGGTTACTATCCTTTTAGTCCTTTATATGCAAAACATTGATTTATGGTCGATTTCCTCGCTTTCAATTTCCTTATCATGTTGAAAGCGTCTGTAAACACAGATTATTGAGCATCATACGTAACAGAGACAGAGATCTGTCGTGGTGTTGTTTAGGTGTGAAATAGTGAAATAAAATTTCTTATAATAATTTTAAACAATTCAATAATTTATGGAAGGGAATGTTATACTTGGGCCTAAAGTTTTGCAAAATAAAATAATTTCACATTTTCCTTATTAGAATCGAATTTCAAAATGCCTTAATCTTTAAATTACATTTTCCTCGTCGTATGAAGAATTTGTATTCAAACTAAAACACATGTATAAGGGTTTTATTTCTATGTTGAATACGTTCGCATTACCGCGACGAATCATTATACCAGCATGCTTTCTTTATATATTTAAACTTTACTAATCATAAGGAAAATGATATTAATTCAAAAGATTGAGTAGTAAGACACCATCATAATTGTGGACCTTTCATACAAGCAAGTTTTGCAATGTGACATGCAAAATACACTGTGTTAAATGTTGGTTGGTACTTGAATACATTAATCGCTCTAACCTAGAATCTACCATAAATCACGAATATGATAATTTATCACCAGTTTCTGTATTTTAGGTAAATACAGTCATGTATATCGAAGGTCTTTTTTTAAATTAGCTTAGTCATAAACATGAGCAAATGCCTACATACAGTTTGTACACATGTTCCCAAAACCACAAATACAGGAATTTCTATCACGACGTACGTACCGTGTTAGCGCATGTATATAGGAAATATCTGTTTCGCAATTCCGGGAAACTTCTAAGAAAAGTTATAATGCAGTAATTTTTAGTATGTCTGTATGAAAGCATTAACGTGCATTTTTCAATATTATTTCTTAGTGTGTCTTGATAAAAAAGAAGACTATCTACCTTTAACCGTTTAATTGATATAGGTGTTTCAAGAAAAATCAAATTGAAACAAATTACATGAATACACAACTACATCCGGTCATGAATGTTAATTATCATCATAAATTTTTATTTACTAGTATTCAGTATAGAAATTCGAGAATATTCCGATTCTTTAGAATTAGCACCACTAATTATGGATAGGTCGCGACATTACCGTCCATAGAACCTGACAAGCCATCAACATGGTACTGTGTATTTTCAAAACGCCATACTTGAAAACTATGGAACATAACTTTATTTCGAAAAGTTTTTTATAGAGGCAAAAAAATAAATAATGTGCTCGTGTAAAAATTTCAATTGTAATTTCTGTGCCATTTTTCTGCGCTCACAGCCACTTATTGAATGTCGGAGATGATAAATACATTTATTGTGGGCGAATTTGTTTGTACCAAACCGGTTTGAAACCAAAACTGGTTAGTCAAACCTTTCAATTTTTTAAACCATCTGGGTTTCAACTAAAACAAGTTTTTGTATTTGTTTATAACAAATCTTAAACTGGTTAATCAAACTGACCGAACTACCTCCAGGTGTGGTTTGTCTGGTTTTATTTATCCGAATAATCGTACACTTGTTTAACAAAATGGTGGACTGATTTTATGGCGGGTGACCGTGCCACTCAAATTACGGGCCATGTTTAATCAAAGCGCTGTTTCAAGATGTGGCGTTTAAGCGGGTTTTTTTAAACTCGCTTCTCTGGAAAAAGTAGTTTGTTTATTCCTATAAACTCGCTTTTGCTCTCTTTAAGCCAACAAAATACCAACTTCTGAAGAAGTGTGTTAAAAACCAACATTAACTCAGAAAAACCCACTAAGTTGGTTAAGACTGTGTTTTTGTACTGTTTATTTACCTCTGGAAAACCCAAACCACCGTTAACCCGGTGCCAATACCACCGTGTTTAACTCGGATTAACCCCAGTTTAAAACCGGGTTTGCCCACTTATTTAGGAAGGGAAGCTGATAAAAAAAACGCCACGGAGTTACCCTGGTAACACGTTAAAAACCAATGTGTAACAAGGGAGTGAAGGACTGAGCATTTCAAATAATACCGGTTATGTTATCCAATGTAAGTGAACGTCCCAGTAGTCAAATGACTGATTTTATTATCAATAAATGTACTAGGTCGGACTTCTGCCAACGGAGAATTAATTAAGTATGGTGTGATCGATCAATTTGCCTTTGTTTAAAAATGTAGCTTTGGTATTTTACGATTTACAGGAGCGTACATGGTACAAGATGTAATATACTGTTACCACTCAAAACAAATTATTGACATAGCGATGGCAAACACTACAGACAATGATTTGAAACAATTGCTTGACGATATGTCTAAAAGCTATGCACAGTATGTATCATTTACTATTAAATATTCTCCTGTGATGAAAACCGTGTATTTAGAATAATATAATGGGTTCCGTTCATTCACCTAAGCTTTTATCATATCGAAGCTGTTCTGAAACACTCCAATGGCCAAAAATGGCAATCATTACTACATGAACAGTGACCGCACTGTTCTACATGCTGCGGGGGTCTGTAAGTCTAACGACCATGCATTATATTTGTAGGACAGAGTGGAATCGATTCTCTCCCTAAATAATGAATGAACCGTGGTTTTATGTTTATGACTCACCAATAGTATACACCCATTTAAAATAAAAATGCTCGGTAATTGTTGTATACATGTTTAGATTGTTTACAAACTTACTAGCCGATTCTAGAGCATTTATTTAAGCAAAAATATGATTAATGCAATCAATATATACTGACGCCTAAAAAGCGCGACCAAAAATGTGCAGATAGATAAAGTGACAGTACAAAGGCAAAACATATTCTTTATTTCTCAAACATAATTTCATAAAATTAATCAATGATGAAATAAAACATAATTGGTGTAGAGTTAAATTACGTTTTGAACAAGAATAATAGATAACTGTAACACGCTTTTGAAAGGTTGTAGGCCTACTACAAAATGACGCCAAGTTCAAATAGTTGCGTATTCATAGGCGTCAAGTATATTTGTGTTTGTGTGTGGTTATATACAGGTACACAGAGGATTTGATGAAAGAATGGCATATTGGGGACCCGAAAGGGATAACACTGGGACCATCTTGTTCCAACTATGTGAACCATTTGTACGACGTTGCAAACAATATGGAACCAATATACTTGGTGACTGCGATGACCCCGTGTGCAAAATTGTGGCCTTGGCTTGGGAAAATATTGAATGCAGGAACAGTAAGATATATTTTATGTATGGCTTACATTCATCACTGTCTTCAATATGTTTGGTTGATGGTTGCGGTTTTACATTCTCGCGACATAAGTTATGTCACATGTAATGATATTTGTTTGCATGTTTACTGTTTACTGATTCGGTAGTGGTTGACTACGCCAGGGACATGTACTATAGTTGTACAGTGGATTTGAACTTTAAATTCATATTCCGTAATAAACCTGGTTGAAGTTGCTCAACTGAAACATTCTTAACTGTGAGCTCTGTGTTTATCAAGATGGGTGGGGTATTTCAACATGAAAATTTGGCAGAAAATTTAAAAAATGCATTTTATACAAAACAAATACCAGCCGATAGATATATTTGTAAGTATTAACAATGCATCAACATCATGGCTACAATCTAACATATTTACATATAGTATAAGTGCAACTTATACTGTGATTTATGTCATGTCTTCAATTTAAAAACACTGACATTTGTCATCTAATATTCTTTAGCTTTCGGGTGAGAACTTTTGATTATTTCGCTGGACATCAAATTTATCTAAAAATGGTTAAACAGCAAACAATCTCATGTCGCCATATCTATTAGGTTTTGGTACCTTTTTGTCTATAATAACTGGCCATGATGACAGAAACACACTGGGATGTTAAACAAAACAGTGTTAAATATTTGTCTGCATTGTATAAATAACACAATCAGGAAGTAGACCACCACTTTCGTTTATGCAGCAGGTATCGTGTATAAGAATTGACATTAAATGTGTAGTAATAACCATGGGACATGAGTCTGACACATTGACAGTTTCATCTGTATAAAACGAATTTTTTTAGCAAGTTAAACGATCATTGTTTTCCTTGGGGATCTTCCCCATTTTATTTAAACAGAGAAACTTTGGTGTGTACACGAACTGGGTAAAGTACAACTTGGACCCGGAGAGTCACGGATATGAAAAATATGATGCGATGATTGATTCAGCTGAAAAGCGCAAACAAATCAACAGCTCTTTGGCTTTGGATGTTTATTCTAAAAGCATGGACGGAGAAGTTGCTTTTTTCTCGTTGGATGAAGCAAAGAAACCTACATATTGTGATGGAAATAAAAAGTGTGATGCTAAAATGCCGTAACAGCTAGAACTCACACCAATGTGTCGACATTGACTACTGAAAAAATGACACATTGTGTTACACTTTGACATTATTATTCACATGTTTGTAGACATTCTCTCGCATAAGATGTTGATTTCACTAGAAAAACCTTTATTTGTTTATCAATAATTCTCACCATCTGTAATGGTCACAGTCTCCAATGTCTGTACAATGTATTATATTATATATTCTAGTTATCATACTAACTCATTTTGTTGTGGCTTTCTATGACACCAACGTTTGTGTTCTTGAATAGTTGACTATGGTGTAGATCTTGCTGCAGTCTTTCCCACTAGACCATTGATCTCAACTCCTGAAAATCTCAAAACAGATGAATAATTATACATCATAATATTTATATTGTTTAGTTTATACTTGTTTGATATTTCATTTTATAGACATTGAGCTAATACTTAATTGAGATCAGGACAAGAAGTGACAACAAAAATAATGTTACAAGAGTTAATTATAGGTTTTAAAGGTTTATCACAAACTGAAAGGTTTCACTTGCAAGCATGTCTACCATTGTTTCTAGATGCATGATTATATTAATAACTATCAACACAATTAATAAATATCCTCATAATACACTTTATTTCTTTGTTCTCCTCTTATTGTTTTATACATAGGTATATAGATAGATTTATGTCTCATAACATGTACAAATCTCATGGCATTACAATAGAAAAACATAAAACCATGTCATATACATTATATGAAAAGGAAAACACAAAAAGGGAATATTATTCACTTATTTCCATTGTGGTCCTTGACAATATACATGTAGATCTAGTGACATAGGAAGACATGACATTAAATAAATAATAATAAATATATATCACAGACAAATGAGGTTATCGACAACTACGAGATCAATAAAATTTACTGGACTGTTAAGAAATGCTATGATTTTATCTAAAAAAAGAAAACATATTGAAATTAAAGTATTAATATTTAAGAGAATTGCTAAAAAAAACAGACCTCCAGATACATTAGGTGTGTTTTAACTTTACACTGAAAACAAGACAGAACATTGGTGTCTCTAACTTCCTGTGGTAAGCTATTCCAAAGAGAACAACTATTGTAGGCGAAAGTTTAAAACCTCTTATTGTCAGAAAATGAATGATTATATACAGTTTGAATCATACTTATTTTATATACATTGCGTGCTCTACATTCTTTCACGGACAATTCTACATTCATTATAATACCTAGGCATTATTGCAGTTAGAAGAACACATTTCAAGGGACATGATCATTAACTGTATGTTGTGGGGTAATATGATAGCAAACAAGCACTGCACTGGAGAATTAGATGATATTACCTTATTTACATTAACGCATCTCCGGAATCTACGCCGATCTATGCAAAGGGAGACAACATATTTACACATTTTCCAATGGTATACCTTTAAAGAAATGAGAGTTTCTTCCCGTACAAGTTGATCTAAAGTTCCGCTTTTATTTTATGCAATATGGTGAACATCAAGTCAAGTCTCATACAAAACCAATGAATAGTAAATTGCCCCAAATGTAATAAAAGTGCAATAACAAAATGTATTAGCAAAATATTATTATGACAATTAGAATGAGCAAATGTCATAACTATTCCAAAATACAAGTATTTTAGTAACAAAGTTAAATACTAGGCAATACTGTAAAAATGTAACTGATTTTCATTTTCAATGTGCTTTTTTCAGCTTCAAGTCACTTTCAGAACAATCGCCAAATAAGGGGAACGAAAAAATCGATTAAACTGTACCCTACCCAGTTATTCATCGTGTGTATAATCAATAACGGGTGATCATATGATATATCATACATTGTACCCCGACATACCACATTCGTATATTGGACAATGAATACACTGAACAAAATTTCTAAACGACCACTAGGTTCTTCGTCGATATATAAGAACAGAAACAACTGTGCACATAAATTTGCGCCTATTGAACAGACGGGCAACCTTGAAATATTAATAATAAGTGGTAAATAATACAAAAATTATATACAGTGGAACCCCTCTAAACCGAACCTCGTCCGGAGCAGATAAAAAGTTCGGTTTAGAGGGGTTTCCGATTTAGAGGGGTTTTAGGAAATGCATTAACTTCAGGATGTCAGAAACAGTTGATTTGCCAATCCCAAAATTTGCACTTTACCATGATTGTCGGTTTCGGAACAGATTCTGACTCATTGATCAATTTAATGTTGTCATCAAGTGACAATTGTATTCTTCGGAGACGTAGACATGTTGATTGTGTAAATGATAAAATCAATCTGACAGAAACTGATTGATAAAACAACATAATTGTTCCACATTATTGTTAGTTTAAACAACAATACCTGCACTCGTCTTTACTCTGCTAATACGCTCATTAACTAGAATGATAATTTGATTCTTTTAACAAAAGATCAATTGAACAGTCACCTACTGTAGCATTCATCAATACATAAATTATTGAAAACATCGATTGATGTGTATGGTCGACAATTAAAAGTTGTTAATGATGTTTGCAAACTGTCACTTTCTTTTGTCGTTAATAATTGCGATTATCACACTATCTATTTACCCGCGCACCGTCATAAAGTTAACAAACGTGTAGCTACTGCCGATTGAAGTCATAACAGATTAGGATAAGGTGTGAAAACGCCGTGTTAACACATTTATTGTCTAAACACTTTAGGTGTCATAAATTGCTGTTCGGTTTAGAGGGGTAAATTACTGTTGAAATTGTTAAGAAATAATGGAAATCTTGTTCGGTTTCCGGAATAGAGGGGTTCCGGTTTACAGAGGTTTTTACACAATGAAAATAGAACAGAAAAATCGGGACCACGCAAATTGTTCGGTTTAGAGGGAATTCCGGTTTACTGAGGTTCCGGTTTTGAGGGGTTCCACTGTACTTTTATAAATATTTTCCAAATATCCATGTCGATATATAGGTAGTTTCGTTGTGAAAGTCATAAGAGTACACTATGTATAATATTAGAATGTCAAAATTTAAATCGGCATATAAAACCGTTTTCTTCAATTTGTATTACATGGACGTTTAGAAAATTTGTTCAGTGTAGTTTGTGAGACACGTTACTATTTTCGAATGCAACGGGTTACAAGTAAAGTTACATTATGGCAATGCCTTTGTTCAAATGGTGACAATGCCTGGTCGACAGTTCAGCAATATGAAGGGTCATATTGCTATCGTAACACACGACCCCTTTAGGATTGCCTTGGTGTGGATTAATCAACAGGAAACAAGGACAGTATTAGGTTGGTGGACACGTTATATAATAGTACGCAATTGACAATATTGGCCCCTGTGTGCACTATCTAGAAGTCAATCATGTCCAAACCTCTAATCAGCAGTCTGGCCCAGTTGGACTCCAATATACAACCAATCAAAATTTGCATTCATAATCTGACATCTATACACATACAGTAAAGCTGAGAAGTGTATTCTGCAATTTATATTTTTCACTCATGTTGCCAAAATTTGCTTTGCAATTGTTTATAGCTATATATGTATTAGTATCATATGTTCTTTTTAATATCTGGTGAGGCAATTAAAATGTACAAATAACTGCTTAAATGATTGTTTAGACAATAATTTGATGTTCTCTTAACATGCAGATATATTGTTGATTACATAATATACCAATACCTATGGAACCATATTTTGTAAGAATATATAAATGTAAATAAAATCAATATAGATGCGCCAGTGGAGAAAATGTTCAAAAAGCTGCATAATTTCAACCAGTATTTTAACATATTTTTCTTTCACAGAAATTGTTATAAAATGTATCACGACTCGTGTACATTTGCCATCAATCCAAAGACGCATTGTAATATTCAAAAACTTAAATGTAAATATATCTCTATAAACAATGTTCAAACACGTCTCAAATCACAGACAAAATGGTAATTTTGTAAAAAATGCAATATTTTAATTACATAATTTAGGCAATTATATCACAAAGATGGTGGTAAAAAATGTTACTTGACACACATCTATATGTCATCTGTAAAAGGACACCGACATGATGATGATAATGCAACTATAAAGGCATTTCTATAACCTAACTTTCGACTCGCTACAAACGGAAAAAACCGCCGAATTCGCCATTTTGTCTGAATGTTCCCGGTTCGAAAAAGAAGTCACGTCCCACTTTACGACAGGATTTATGCTTTAAAATGTAGTGGGGGAATAAATATAACAAAACAACTTTCCTCTAACGACTATTTTTATTATTAAATTTATTGATAATTTGTCATTATTAGTAAACAAAACACGATATATGTCGCTGCGTTTGTCTTAAGCGCCTACATACGATCACAGAGCACATGCGTCGAATCGACGACAAGTTTATTGGACGAAAATTCCGTTGCCAATTCCTGTATATATTGGTCCCAGGTTTACATAACAACACAAAACATATACCTTTGCTAGTTTAACTACATTTCACACTGAAATTAGGTCAGTGAATCACGTAATTGAAAAGTTTTGAATATATATGCGCTCAGACCATTTATTAAAAACTCGTTTTTGCTTTCAAATAATTCTTTAAGCTTAAACATATTATGGAAGGGTAAGTTAGTACTGGTAAGAATTCAGTCCAGGAAAAACTGGTTAGGTGAACCGGCCGCCGTATATAACTGAAATATCGTTGAGAAACGGCGTTAAACCCGATGAAACATTAAACATATTAGGACGTGACCAGTAATATTTATTTATGTATTTCTTGCGTAGATCAATATATATAAAGAACATTAAAAAAAAAGTGATACTCGTCTTCAATTTTGTTGCAGATTAAACATTTTCTGTCATCTAGTTGGATACTTCTTGCTTTATGCCATCTACCGGACTCTATTTTTAAATTATGCGATGATACTATTAATCTTGTCATCGCTATCCTAAATTTACTAATATTAATATATTTCAGATAAAACTGATACTCAAAATTAATAACAGTTTTAAAGAAATGCTCCCTACTCGAGTTTTCTAAACGACTCTGCCAATTTTGAATACTAGTGTCTATAAGTCGTTGTTTAAAAATGTTTAAAAATACTTAAGTGTCACTAACGGTTTGTGCTAACCACACCTCGTAAATACCTAACTCTGACAAAAGTTTACGGACTAATGTAACCCATGAAGATTTATTTGGAAAGACCTAAGAATCTACTTTCAGCACGTTGTATATAATTTTACAAATTTAATTTCACTGCACGATTGTATTTTCAGCCAATATTCAATTATTCTGATGTGTCAACAGTATGCCAATTCAAATCTGCATAATACGCCGTACACAACGTCGTTCAAAGTACATCCTTTAACGTTTAAAATTCGTTTACAGTATTGGGTATATGCCCTTTCTGCATTATTTGCTTTGTGAAAACCCCACACTTCACAGGAATAATTCATAGTGAAAGTAATGGTCGACAATTATTTCCAGGAAAACAAGTTAAGCCAACTAACCGCCGTGTATAACAAAACAAAGTTGTAATTGACGATCAACCCAATAAGAATACAACAAGTAAGGTTGCTGTGGTTATATCCGTTATAGGATAACCAGGGAGATACTAGTGATATACAAACTCCTAATATCATCATATTTGTCTCCCTTTAACCAGTGGATTTATTATGTCATACTTTAAATTTTATTTTGAGTGAAAATGATATGGTAATAAAGCGATATAGATTACCAATGCACTATGTACATGTACACTGAAAATAACTTCTTTGGTTAATATTGAAGGGGCATAAAAAGTAACATTGTACAGTATTGAATTGACTCATCAGGAATCTTTTGATAAGTTGTAGATAGAGTATGAAAACACGAGTGTACCTAATTTAGTCAACGTGGCGTGTCTTTTCTGTATCGTAGTCCAGTTACACGTTTCTCTTTATCTTATTACATAGTATTCTTATTATAATAAAAATGGCTCGTTACGTTAGTGTAATGAAAGGTGATTTACTTAAAATGATTCTTCTAAAATTCGTCTATATGTAGGGACATACTACTACATAAGATGTATATATTTTATTCTCAAAGTTTGGCCCCTATTTCCTTTTTTAAGGGAAAATCGAATGTTATAGTCTCGATTTCATTGGATTACCATCTTGTGCATTATAAACGCTGCGTAACGTTTGTTATAATATATGGTAGTTTCTACCTGAATTGCATTTCATTTTACACTTCGTCCTTCTATTAGTTTAATATCGACGCTTTTCTGAGCTGAACAATTTTGGTCACTCACACGAACTTTTCTGTGACTTTGATTAGAATTTCTGAATAATAACACAGTATTTTCTACGAACAGACATTAAGTGTCATTAAGCATATGTACATCAATAAACTTATTCCGTTGGCGATTCATTTCAGAGAATGTCTTATTCAATTTGCATATCATAAAAGCAAATTGTATTCCAAAGGAAAGTTTGGAGTGAAATGTATTCTTTCTCGCAAAATACGTAACATTCAGTGGCATAACAATAAGAGTAAATGACGAAAGTTGACAGTTGAGTCCATACGGAGCATACTTGTAATTGCATTATTACATATATGAATAGTTGTTGTAAATGTGCCACCTATCTGAATTTATTTAACACATGTTTTGGTCATGGCACATCTTACATCGACAGACTCTGTAAATGTAAACAGAGGTGTTTATTTTTCGTAGGAATATACCGCATGATAGGGTCGACTACCTTGTTGACACTGTCATAATCGATTTTGCGTCAGTGCCTATATCAAGTCGATTATAACAAACTGCTATTCGTTGTTTTGGATTATCATAACAATTGGACTTCCATGAGGTCTGCCTGTAGAAAAAGCATAATTCTAATCAAATGTACAAGTACTGAATGTTATTCTGTATTCCTTTCTCTAGAGAGCTTCTGAATTGATGGAGGGAAATGCAACTCTTTCCAACAACAATTTGTGTGTCTTTTTTATTATACCATACTAGCTTCACTAGTCGCCATCAACTCGTGGACACTTATTATATTTCTTACGACACAATAGTGTAAAATGTTGTGAACAGTAAATAGTGGTGTGTTTGTAATAGCTTTCAAGCCTGTATGAATGTTTAGGTATTCTTAATATGATTTATGTCGTACACTCTTGTGCTAGCCGCCGTGATCCTTTTATTTAACACGCGGACCTGATAAAACCATAGCCAAGTGCGCGATTTACAAGTTAACAAAACATTTCCGTCGAATGTTTTGGCACTGATATTGACACGACGTAATACTCTACGTGATTTAATCAATGAATATGTGAAAGAATGTTTGAGCTAAGCTTCGCGTTCAAATCCTTACCTATAGGACAAATTAGTAGCCGGTGTTTTTGCTTAGGTTAATGCTCTGTATAAGTATTACTGGTATTGTTGGCATACATATTAACGAAGCTTTTAATCGAATGGAGTTAGCATATGTAAAGAACTGTTGCAAGGTATGTGATGGATATGAGACGCAGTATCCGAACTGTCGTTACTGTGCATCACTGCTGACGCGATGTATATACAATGAATAAATAACTCGAGTATGAATAGACTCATACAAAGTGCACAGCTATTCACAAAGCACATTTAAACATGAACGCATGCACCTAATTCAAAAGCAAAATACACTCATAATTATTTTACATATGAAACATGTAACAAAACTGCTATAATCGCTAATAAAAGGATTTCATTAAGTAATATGGAGGGGATTTCTGGAACTCGTCCAGGTCAGATCGAATCTGTTTCCAGTTATTCTGATAAATCATGAATATAACCACGTAAGCATTTATATTACTAAGTTGATTTCCGAATTTCATTAAATTTCAAATTTCAACAGATACAGATTGCAATCTAGAACACTTTGAAATCCAATACTGTGTAGATTGTATCAGCATGTGCAAGTTGGTGCGAATTATCTACAGGATACAAGCATGTTTATCAGAGTGAATTTATCAAAGCATTCAAGTATTTACTATTTATTATTTCCTACAAGAATCCTGGTTGACTAATATGTTCGTCATATCACTTAATAACTTTCATGATTATCTCTTGACAATAACTTGAAAGATTTGTTTCTAGATAGGCCAAAGTCAAAATTTAAAATCAAATAGAGGTTAAGATTTAAACCTTACGCTCGACTTCATCATTCACTTTTATCTATATATACTGTGTTACCACAAAATTATAAAGACGGCTCGTAAATTTTAACTCCTAGATCAGTCACCTTATGTTTATAGAAGATGCATTTGGTCCATCTGAACGTAAAATATTAGTATTTCCTGTATTGTTGCTACATTGGTTAATGCATCTTTAACATTAACAATTGTAGTGTAATTCCAATTCAAGTAAAGTATTTTATCATTAGTTATGCAATGTCATAATTCATGTCTTAATTATATATTGGAGAAATGAAAATATAGGGCTTACTTAGGAAAACAAAAATATATAATTTCATATTAATACTATTACTTACATGTTTCTGCAATAGAACTATTTCAGTTCGATCAACATGTATATAAATGATGAATGAGGAAACTTACACAATTATATAAATACAAATGTAGGCATGTTTACGCATACATCACAATCATGTGTAATTGTCTAAAGAGAACTAACTGCACAACATATCAAATGTGGTCATTTTACAAGAGAGCGTAAGTGTCGACAGCGAACGCCGCATACATAAGACCCGGAAAACAACAGTTCATGAAACATCAGGCATTTGAGGAGGTGCAAGGGTAAATATGCAAGGGAATAAGGGCCGACCATAAAGGACAACTTAGGAGAACGATACAAAGTCAAAACGCTAAAAGGGCCCGTAAGTTTGTTTTCCCTGAGTGGAGAGGGACGCAGATTAACCAGGGGGCCGTTTTATCAACGTGTCTTATGTACAAAAATGGCCGCCATGTGAGTCCGTTTCAACGACATTTTAAGCATTTTGTAACAAATAAAGCCTAATTCGAATACCTTTGGGATGAAGTGTTAATGACGGGTACGAAAATTAACGAGAGGGAATCCGCTTTTAAAAATGTGCTAAATGTAAACACAATTTAAGAAAAACAACTGAAATGCCTTCGCTGGATCCATGTCAGTTCAAGACTCAGGTACTCGCTTTGTTTTTTCTCTCTTTTCATATCGTTGATAAAAAGGTCTGACGATATCTTATTTATTTGTCGTAAGTTCTGGAGTTAAGATAATACATGTCGTAGCTACGACATCTTGATAAAACGCCCCCAGATGCACAATTGTGCATGCTAACATAGGCCTAGTGTCAAATCATACAGATTTCCATATTATCCTGTCAACAGGTGAACAGTGATTAAACAGTATACCAAAAATCATGTTCTTATCTTTTGTCATTAGAAAATGGCATAACTGCAGATGATGCACAGTTACTTTTTTCCATTAGTATATATAGAAATTTATGTTAGCATGCACAATTGTGCATCTGGGGGCGTTTTATCAAGATGTCGTAGCTACGACATGTCTTATCTTAACTCCAGAACTTACGACAAATAAATAAGATATCGTCAGACCTTTTTATCAACGTTGTCGTAACTCGAGTGTCGTAGCTGCGACAAAATGTTGTCGTAAGACGGTAAAAATCGGGACGCGGTCTAGAATACGGAGCTTCCGGTGCGTTATTCTCCCACGTACCTGTCAAATTCGCGTCGTCAATGTAAATAGTTAACATTTATTTGCGATTATCGGAGAAGTGACGGAAGATAAATTTATAAAGTTATCAGAATACATACAACATGGAACAAAAATATGTTAATGACGACAGATAGACGAATAAAACGTGAAAACCACTGCCGATTCACTTTAACCAAAGCACTTCAAAAATGTCTATTTTTTGTGGATCCGATCTGAATAGCACCGATATGTAAATGTACTTAAGCGGTTCACGATATATATCTGATGAAAATAAAACTGTAATTTACATGACTTTACATGTAAATAAGAGGAGCATATTGTGCCCAGAAGGTGTATATATGCATCAAGGTACTTAAGGCACAAGTAGGTAACGGTATATTCCTGTCACTAGAGTTCATTCTGGAAATATTATACAGATGCACACATTGTTGACATTAACAATATAGTTCAGCCCTTGTGATTATGTTACTTTATCATGATGAGCCTCATATGGGTCATACATAGTAATGGTCACATCATAACTCCACCTTAATTAAAATGTATGTGTACAATATTAATTTCTGCAATTAAATATATATAGAGCTACATCTAAATGATTAAATTTTTGTTTTATGTATATGACTACACCACACTGTGTATTCAATAGAGTACCCATCTTTCAGCTTGGTAGTATTTACTTGCATTTAGTTCAACCAATTGTATTGCACAGTATAAAAGCCACAAATATGGTTATTTAGAATAGCACGGACATATATATGTGGTTTATATTTCCGTGAAAATAGGAAGATTTCCAATAAAAGAAAGTAGCTTTCATATGCGTAGGAAGTAAATTCAGACCTGATTCCAGTGTTTACTATAGGGTATGGATGTACAAGAGTTGAGCTTGCATGCCTGTGTCTCTGCATTGAGCAGAAACCATGCTTTTTATACATAATAAGCTTCAAATCTCAATTGTTTGGTTGACAGTTGGAACTTTGTGTACAATTCTTTCCATAAAACAGAAATTGGCTTGTGTAATTATGTATTATATGACAAATCCTGAACTCATCCCCTTTTCTACAATAGCTGTATAACATAGCTGTCTGTGTATTCATTTTCATATTCTTCCAACTTATTTTAAAAATCTGAAAATTGATCCAAAAGTTGTGGGCTGGTCTAGAGATGAAATTCAATGTTGATGTGTTCCAAGTAGCTAATTGTCTGTTTTATTTGTTGATATAATGAGACTTCAGTAGCCACCTCAAGCCATAGGTTGACTTTAATTTTGATTATAACCCAGTCTATGACAATTAAATGTTACTAGGTGCAAATGTTGAGCCACTATGTAAGATGTTTAAGAATATACATAGAAATGATACAAGATACACAGATGCTGGTTTCGTCCTTTTTTATTAAATATTCACAGGTCTTCATTTCATCAATAAATTATATTTCATGTACACTTTGTTATTAGTTACCTTCAATAAAAAGATTATTGTAGGGTTGAATGTTAATTTTAAAAAAAATGTGATTGTCATTTTACTACATGATTTCATATTTTCTTTTTTATCTAGAACACACAATAACACACAGTCCCTGATTTATCTAAATGATTCCATTTTCAAGCACAAAACTAGCATAAACAATCTCTATAATTTTAAATGATAATGTTTAAAGTTAACATTACATGTAATTGTAATAGAGTGTTAATATTCATATATCCAAGAAATGCAAATCCAATTATTTTCAGTACAATTTCAAAACATTCTAGGCCATATTAGTGTGTTATAAAATAACCCAAGATACAAATTTGTTCAGACCACAGTGACTGAGTAGATATGGGAAGAATCACAATTAAATCCATTTGAGATGGCTGTGGAAAAAACAACCTATTTGTGTACAAGAGGACACATTCATCACCATTATCTGTACTGAGCAATAAACACTACAATAAGTATACATCTCATCATATGGAATATAAAGACAATAGAATTACAAAACCATCCAATAATCACTAATCACACAAATTTAAAGCTTCCATTAAAATGTTAATGTAAGTTGAATCACCTTAAAAAGCAATTTAAATGTCACAAATTCAATAACAGACACTTGTCATATTTACTCATATGTTGGTATAAATAGAGGATCTTACATGAGTGCTGATTTGTTATTGTTTTTATGAAACAAGTCGACTGAAATAATATGACGCGAGGCTCTGCCGAGCATCATATTCGTTTCAGTCGACGAGTATGGACTATGGAGTATGCATTATTTCCAGTATATCTGAGTATCATGATAGTAGGTGTTGTTGTAACATAAAATGACTAATAGTAGGCATGTCTAAATTAGAGCCTCCAACACAGGTCCCTTGATTTCATAATAAAATAATGATAAGAGGATGATCTAAAACACACACTTCTAAACATTAGAGCTGGGACCAATGTCCATGTATATATTGGTAACATATTATGGGTATGGGATCGTCAAGGGAATATAGCAATAGAACAAATATGCCATACAGTGACTGCATGCCATTAATAAATAATTGATAATAAGTCTTCTTTTCAGCAACAGTTACTGATCAGTCAGATACAATTGGGTGGATACGTTATGTTTACTTTTTACTAAATTCCCGAAAATGTCCTTAATAATTCCCTTAAAAGTTAAGGTAGCATATTAGGTGCCTTAACTTTTAAGGAGAAAATCGACCAACTTAAGGGAAAAAATACCCTCAGGAGTTTTATGAATAACACTTATTAAGGATTTTTCCAATATTTAAGGAAAATTCAAGAAAACCTAAGGAAAAATTTATAATTTTTTCTCCTTAGGAGCTTTGTGAATACGGGCCCTGAGTTGTATAACGTCCACGACCTTGCTCAGGACGCCTGGTATACAGTCCTGTGTCCTGGTATCGGGACCATAGTTGAGCAACCACGCTCTGTGACACACCGATGATGTCTGCGAGATTACGCCGTGGAAAAAAGCACATTTCGTGCATTTGTACGGCTCTAGCGACATCAGTGGGCCCCATATGTTGTCTTACAGCAATAATCGCCGTAACAATGGTACAAGACGTAAAATTAAACAGCCATTTCTTCATTTCAACAGTGCTCTTGACAATAGGACGATATAACGAGCGTATATCTTTAACAGATGTGTCATTCACAACCCTCTAGATGATTGGAAATATTCGGCAATGTTGTAATCGTCTAATATTTCACGAATTGTGTGGGTGGCGAACAGTGATTCGATAACGCAAACTATTACCGGATGCAACACTGTTTAAACGAGTATAAATAGCTTTGCCATTTAATTTTATTGTATCGAACCTGAGTGCTGTCAAAACGACTTTGCGAAGGTATGTTTATAATTCATGATACCTTTCACAAAATTTAAAGATACAGTGTAATGTTACTATTCAATTTAAATTTAGTAAAATAGTTTTAAAGAGGCCTGTTACAATTCAATTGTGTTAACCGTATGTGTTTTAAATTGGTTGTATAGTTAATGTATTTGACAGGGTTTATTACAATGTTGTTTATCGTGTAAAATGAAAAATGAACAGTTGCGTGTGTTTTGTCATTAAGTAGTATCTTCATGAACCTGTCGCCTTGTATTGTGACTATATGCTGCATCTCAATTCAGTATTGGCCGTTTCTACGAAAGTCTAAAAACAGGTTTCAATGTTCACTGTGATTTTGGGATACTGTATACGTCATTGTATCTGCGGGGAGAAATGTTGGTGTTTTTTTGAACGGCTTTGAGTTGGCGGTGTCTAGAATTCGCCAAATTGAAACCACGAACCATATCTTGTCCGCCGATTTAAAACCGATAGTACTATTCACGACATATTCTGTTTACTCCTTTCACGAGTCATACTAGTATTATCGGTATCGTCACAGTCCGATAGGTAGCGCCAATTACGGCTAGGTCGACGTGATTTCTCTGGCCCAAAGAGTATTTTCGCCCCTTAATGTACTGTATGGTAATTGTTCGGTCAGCCAGGTCCGTTTGGACTGGCTTGCTTTCGGACTGGTACACGTGACGGGCATTCAGTCTTGCCATGGTCATTCGGGTAAGGACATTCGAACTTCTGAATATAAAATTTTGTGTTTTTTTTGTATTTGTTAGATAAAATATCACAGGTTAAGCATTCGATATTTTAGACAGATTTTCTGTATAAAGCCGCTACTTAATGCGGGAATTCTTGATTTTGCTCTGGAAATCTGCACGAGAAAACTGCGATGTACAGTCTAGCTAGACTCATTTGTTTTCTCCAATGCCGATATTCTGCTATACATCAACACCTCAATTATAACAGACGGTTCGCTGCTCTGTACAGCATGATTTTATCCTGCATACGTTATCGGTAATCATATTGAAAACCACAATCATTTGTCACAAAGTTGTTGTCATGGGACTTTAACTATCGCCCTGTTTGATGTACTGATAACGAAGTCATCACTGTCAAATGAACATATTGGTACAACATTTTATTCAATACGAACCAGACATGGTTATCAATAATATGTGTTAAAACAATACCAATGATTTCTTAATGAACAAAACATTTATCTAATTGAAGTAAAATGAAGATAAGCTCGTGCATATCCCGCAGTCTAGACTATTGAAATTGTTCTCCTATGAAACCGAGACCTACCTCGCTGGATAGGTGAACTCTATACACATTTATCCTGTCGTACATAATTATTTTATATACCAATACCTTGACATGGTAGCTCTTAATTCCTTCTTCTTGTATTCAAATTATTTACAATATCGGATTAATGACTATAATACTGTTTCAGATATTACTTAATATCAATTTTTACGGAAGGAAATTAATTCCTCGAAAAAATGCGATCGTGGCTTGTCATTGGAATTTGGCTCCTATTCCTCGCATGCTATTCTTGCTGTGGTGATTCACTGTCGCAGTTTCTATGGAAACAAACTGAGAAGCAACAACAAGAGGCACTGAAAACGAAATTCATTCTTGGATTGATGAATAAGAATCTTGACCCAACAAGTTTCGGTGAATATGTTTTTAGATATTTATTTATGTATTACATATTTATATATTTATTTATAGTAGAACTTCGAAAGTTAAAACTGACGTCGAATCTAGCAATTAATTCGAGCAATCTATTGTTCGAGGTATCTATTGTATACATGTGGATGTACAAACTGACTGTCCCCGATGGAAGTGTACGTACTAAGCATGCTGGAATCGTGACTGGTGAATGTTGGCTGTGTTGTCATATTGAATGCACGTCGATCAATATTCATAACATAATCCATAAGAATGATAAATAAATAGGATATGAAAAGAAAACATAAACAAATTTAAGTAAATAATTCGTTTATTCTTATTTATATCACGAAATTACAACGACACTGTTATATTGATAGACGAACAGTAATGACAAGTTATTCATTCACGGAAGACATACAATAAGAACATACTTCAACTAATAATTTAAATATGCATTGCCTCAAAATATTCTTACTGAGCAACAATGTTCAGAGGAAAATCTCGAATAATTTGAATGAATATTCAAATGTGAGAGTAAACATGGATTTCAGATTATTTGTGAATACAGGGCATGATCTGTTCAACTCGAGTCTTTGGATTAAACATTTATAAAGAAGTTTGTGGCAAATCTGTAGTCATGTATGTTTGGTAGTGTATTACAAATTTCAAGTAACAAATATGTACATTTTGTATTCAAACGTCGCTCGACTTACTACATACACGGAGGTGTGCATGATTATCCACAGTACAAGGTCGAACGAAAACAATCACAAACATTGTATTTTCATTTCATATTGTTCTGTTTATAAACGTGATTTCATTAATAATACGTATGTATACATACATGTATTTATACACACACTCGTATTCCCGGAAAAACACATATCATTTGTCAACCACATTTGTAACGCTTCCGTTACCTCCATCCGGGTTTCACTTCAAATATTGCTGACACGTAATTACTGACAGTCGTTGTGTATATTTTCAACTTCCTAAAATAACTGGTTCCGAGCCTCAGCTCTACTGAGGGGAGTTGCCGAAGTTTTTTGCTTTTCCTGACGAACCATTGGCTCATTGTATAAATGTTTTGTTAAGGTTTTACGTAAACCACCCATTCTAAATAAAATGTACAATTTATGGTCACTTACAGGCTTTACACAATAGAAAATATATTTGCAATATGGATAACTGATACGTGTGTTGGCAAATTTTGACTACCAGTAAACTACTTAATTAACTAGATATTTATGTGGATATCACGTAAAATAAACTAAATAACTACTTAATTAACTAGATAATTAAGTGGTTAACTAGATAAGTATCGTGGTAAATGTTCATACCAGATAAATATCTTAACACGAAACATTGACTGATAGTGCCTACAACTGCCACCACTTACCCACTTAAACCCAGTTAGGACAATCTAATCAAGTTAACTAGATAGGTAACGCATTACCTACATATTTTTAGGCAACTGTTAAGTAGTTAAAGTATCTAGTTAACTACATAACTTTCAAGCGAATTAAGTACTTAACGAGTTAAGTATCTAGATATCTAGTTAACGTGTTAATTAAATGGTGAGCTGTTATGATGTAGCCAAATAACTGCATGTATGATGTCTTTATGAAAATGTCCAATGATCATCCATTTTCTGTCAACTGACCTTCAATTTTCTGTCGAGTGACCATCCATTTTCTGTCAAATGACCATCAACTTAATGTCGAATGACCATCCATTTTATTTCAAATGACCATCCATTTTATGTCAAATGACCATACATTTTATTTCAAATGACCATCCATTTTATGTGGAATGACCATCCATTTTATGTCGAATGACCACCCATTTTATGTCGAACCACCTTTCATTTTATGTCGAATGACCTTTCGTTTTATGTCGAATGACTACTGTATCAGGCTTGTATTGCACTTTGTATTTACATGTATAGCGACACTGCAATAATAGTGGACACTATTAATGTTCTTACGTCGGGTATCCTGAGTATTCCTTGTTTTTTTATATTATTCCAATATTTCCGAAGCACGATCAGAAATTACACGAAGCATAACTTGTATATGCGATCCACCGCGACCCTGTATTTCGAAGTATTTCGAAGTATTTCGAATGTTAGCCGGAATATTACAGGACTGCTGCTTTGTTCCTCAGTGACACTTACAACAAGCATGTGACTAAAATTTGGATTGTCGAGCTATTTAATAGCTTTCTAGCAACATTTCCCTAACCATCTTTGTTCACTCCTTTTGGTAATTTATCACCTTATGCGTCGTCAACGCAATTGTTGATAAATCGTTCGCTTGCAGTATCTCGACCATTTAATCGACATTAGCCCCGACAGCATTTTTTGGAATTTTGGAATAACAAAAACAATGTCGTGTCGAAAAGAACTGTAATGACTTTTGAAGGAACCCTTCCCAAAAGAAAAGTGTTTTTTTTTATCTGGGTTTTTACTAAAAAAATATCAGTTTTTTTCGACAACAATGTGGTTTTAAGCGAGCCTTTCTTTTGAAATAAGTGAGTTTAAAGTTTGTTCAAGTGGGTTTTTTAACTCGCTTCTGCTCACTTTTAGCCAACACAAAACCAACTTCTGGAGAAGTGCGTTAAAAAAACCACATTAACTCAGAAAAACCCACTTAGTTGGTTAAAACTGTGTTTTTTGTGGGGTTATTTATCTCTGGAAAACCCATATTTTGCCAAGAAAAAACCCACCGCTAACCCGGTGCCAATACCACCGGGTTTAACTCGGATTAATCCCAGTTTAAAACCGGGTTTGCTCACTTATTTGGGAAGGGAAGCTGATAAAATAAACGCCACGGAGTTACCCTGGTTACACGTTAAAAACCAATGTGTAACAAGGATTGAAGGACTGAGCATTCCAAATAATACCGGTTATGTTATCCAATGTAAGTGAACGTCCCAGTAGTCAAATGACTGATTTTATTATCAATAAATGTACTAGGTCGGACTACTGCCAACGGACAATTAATTAAGTATAGCGTGGGCGATCGATTTGCCTGTGTATAAAATTGTAGCTTTGGTATTTTACGATTGACAGGTGTGTACATGGTACAAGATGCAATATACTGTTACCACACAAAACAAGCTATTGGCATAGCGAGGGCAAAAACTACAGACACGGAATTGAAAAAATTGCTTGACCGTTTATATAAAAGCTATACAGCGTAGGTATCATTTACTATTTAATGTTCTCCTGTGATGAAAACCGTGTATTTAGAATAATATACTTCAAAACTGGGTTTCGTTCATTCATCTAAGCTGTTATCATATCGAATCAGTTCTGAAAAACTCCAATGGCAATAATTACTACATGAACAGTGACCGCACTGTTTTACATGCTACTGAGGTCTGTAAGTCTGACGACCGTGCATTATATTTGTAGGGCAGAGGTTCTCTCCCTAAATAATGAATGAACCGAGCTAATATGTATGTTAGTTTAATGTATATGACTCACCAATAGTATACACCCATTTAAAATAAAATTGCTCAGTAATTGTGTTATACATGTTTAGATTGTTTACAAACTTACTAGCCGATTCTAGAGCATTTATTTAAGCAGAAATATGGTAATGGCAATCAATATATACTTAAGGCCATTAAAAACGCAAACAAAAAATGTGCATATAGATAAAGTGACATTAAATCGGCAAAACATATTCTTAATTTCTCAAACATAATTTATAAAATTAATCAATAATGAAATAAAAATAAATTGTGTAGAGTTTAATAACGTGTTGAACAAGAATCATAGATAACTGTAATACGCTTTTGAAAGTTTGTAGGCCTACTACAAAATGACGCCTCGTTCAAAAAGTTGCGTTTTTATTGGCGTCAAGTATATTTGTGGTTGTGTTTGGTTATACAGGTACACAGAGGAAATTATGAAAGAATGGCATATTAAGGACCCAGAAGGGATAACACTGGGACCATCTTGTTCCAACTACGTGAACCATTTGTACGACGTTGCAAACAATATGGATCCAATCTACTTGGTGCCTGCGATGACCCCGTGTGCAAAATTGTGGCCTTGGCTTGGGAAGCAATTGCAAGCAACCACAGTAAGATATATTTTATGTATGGTTTACATTCATCACTGTCTTCAAATATATGTTTGGTTGATGGTTGCGGTTTAATATTCTCGCGACATAATGTCACATGTAATAAGATTTGTTTGCATGTTTACTTATTCGGTAGTGGTTGACTTAGCCAGTGGCATGTACTGTAGTTGCATTGTACGGTGGAGTTGAATTTCAAATTAGAATTACGTACTGAACCTAGTTGACGTTGAAACAGTGAAAATGAAACAATAGTAACTGTGCGCTGTGTTTATCAAGACGGCTGGGATATTTCAATATGTAAATTTGTCAGGAATGTTAGAAATGCATATTATACAAAACAAAAACCTGCCTGTAGATATACTTTTAATTATTAACAATGCATCAACATCATGGCTACAATCTAACATGCTTACCTATAGTATAAGTGCAACTGATACTGTGATTTATGTCATGTCTCCAATTTAAATACACTGACATTTATTATCTAGTATTTTGTAGCTTTCGGGTGAGAACTTTTGATGATTTCACTGGACATCAAATTTATCTTAAAATGGTTAAACAGCAAACAATCTCATTTTGCCATATCTATTAGGTTTTGATACCTTTTGTCTATAATGACTGGCCTTGATGAAAGAAAACACACTTGGATGTTAAACAAAACAGTGTTAAATAATTGTCTGCATTGCATAAATAACACAATCAGGAAGTAGACCACAACTTTCGTTGATGCAGCAGGTATCGTGTGTAAGGATTTGTAGAAATAACCATGGGACATGAGTCTGATACATTGACTGTTTCATCTGTATAGAACGAATTGTTTTAGCAAGTTAAATGATCATTGTTTAACTCGGTGATCTTCCCCATTTTATTTAAACAGGGAAACTTTGACGTGTACACGAACTGGGTAAAGGCCAACTTGAACCCGGACAGTCACGGATACGACAAATATGATAAGATGATTGATTCAGCTGAAGAGCGCAAATTAATCAACAGAAAATTGGCTTTGGATGTTTATTCTCAAAGCATGGACGGAGAAGTTGGTTTTTTCTCGTTGGATGAAGCAACGAAACATTCATATGTTGATGGAAGCATAACGTTTGTTGCTCATTTACCGTAACCGTTAGAACACTCACCAATGTGTCGACATTGCCTACTGAAAAAAATGACACATGCACTCTGACATTACATTGTAAACATTTACATGTTTGTAGACATTCTCGCACATCAGTTGTTGATTTCACTAGAAAAAACTTGTATTTGTTTTACAATAAGTCTCTCCAGCTATAGTGGTCACATTCTCCAATGTATGTACAATGTATTATACCGTGTATTCTAGTTAACATACTGTCTAATTTTGTTGTGGCTCTTTATGACTCCAAAGTTGGTGCTCTTGAATAGTTGACTATGGTGTAGTTCTTGCTGCAGTCTTTCCCACGCCATCGTTGATCTCATCTTCTGAAAACCTCCAGACAGATGAATAATTATACATCATATTATTTTAGTTGTTTAGTTTATACTCATTTTGTAGATATTGAGCTAATACTTACTGGAGATCACGACCAGAGGTGACAACAAAATAAATGTTTCAAGAGTTAATTATAGGTTTTAAAGGTTTATCACAAACGACAGGTTCACTTGCAAGCATGTCTACCATTGTTTCTAGATGCATGATTCTATTAATAACTATCAACAAAATTAATAAATATCCTCATAATACACTTTATTTCTTTGTGTTCCTCTTATTGTTATATACATAGATATATTTATTTCTCATAACATGTACAAATCACATGGCATTACAATATAAAAACATAAAACCATGTCATATACATTATATGCAAAGGATAACACAAAAAGGGATAACTATTCACTTATTTTCATTGTGGGCCTTGACAATATTGCAAGCCACCTCTAGTCCGAATACTTACTTACCAGAACAGTATTAAATACAACAAACAAGTAGATTGTAGAGATGAGAGGTTTAATTAACAGGTCTTAATTTGCCTGTTGAGACCTTGCTGGCTACTAGATTCTATTCAGTGCTATGTTTCATATATGTAAATAACAATACGAATGTAATATATAATCGTTTAAACTGACGACAGACACAGCAGACAACCGGTAATAAGTGACAACCGAAAAATGGGGTAAATGAGTAACAGCGGACACGCCTACGGGTTTAGTTCTTATTAGATAGTTCAGAAGATCTAGTTGAGGAAAGTCGCGAAAACATATAAATTTATAAGTAGTGTAGTAAGTTCATCGCCATGATTAGATACATGCAATAAGTTAACAAATAAAGACTTATTCTGATATAAGACAAAGTGGAAGCAACTTTGATGAGAATGAAATCAAGGTAACTTGACATTTATAAAACTATAATGTTTCGGACGGTACGAATTTCGGATGCACAGTCCACATCATTATATATGTAGATCTATAGTCCAGTCATTCTATGTAAAAATGGACAAACCTTCAAATAATTGCAACAGAAATGATGTTCACTGTTTATGAAAGTGACATCTATATATAACAACATATCAAAAGTCTAACAAAATCTAAGTTGCAGAAATACTTGAAATTCGTCTAAACACCACCTCATTTTTACAAAAACGTCTATTTAGTGCCAATATGAAAATAACCAGATGTATATCTGTGGAATATTATGTACCAGAAAACTACTTGACAGCAGAATATTTATATCTAGACTCCATTCAATGTGTATTTATGAAGAACTATGCCCAATTACAAGGAAAATTAACGTTTCATTAAGTACAAGTGATAGAAATTACCACACCCATTAATAAAAAATCTAAAGTTAAATTAAGAAAGTCGCCAGTATATTCGTTTAAGTAACTTCGAAACATTAGTAACCTCAATTTAGTCAACATTTCTTTAAACAATATTCAAAAGTTTGAAGTTTATAAGATGTGCAATACAGGTTTTCAAATATACATCGTTATACATCTTACTGGATTGACAAAAACGTACTAAGTAGTCTAACAACATGGAGTACATAAATATAAATTATACTTAACTATAATATAAGACCCACCGATTAAATACTTAAGTAACAGTGCGGTATTACAAACCACAACATTCACAGTCATGACACAATCAACATTAAACAAAATTATGTTACTACTGTTAACAAATGTGTTCCCAGAAGATTCTAATTCACGGTTATAGCTCCCCTCCCACTCTCTTATTAATTATGCATGTAACATTTCCAAAATGTTAGCTGACACAATTGCATGTGATACATTTAGACGAAAGTTAAATATTTTAGAACAAACAAACACACACCTGAAATAGTAATAATAATAAAAAAAATAAGATAGCAAAAAATGTTAGAAAAAATCAAAGTGCTGGAAGAACCAATGTTTAAGCATTTTATCAATATGCATTGCTATATTCACGCTGTTTCTCTTAAAGCGTATTCTATGTACACGTAATCATTTTCTGAACATGTAATATCGTCATCTGATGTGGTTTGTCCTATTGAACAACTTATTCATTGACATTCACCACACTGGATGAACAATCCAACCCTTGCTTCATGCTAGTACAACGCTTGGTGTCACACTTAGTTTTGCAGTTACATCTGATTCGATCAATCATTACATGCAGGTCACATATGGGTCTTATTTGGCGATAGCATATTTCCATCCTCGGTCCAAAACCATGGATGCATACCATTAGTATCTCTTAACCAATGTTGCGCTTGAAGATAAACACACTGTTGCACTTGTAGGGGGTAAAGTATGGACTTTCATGTACAAAAGTTGTGTTTGTCATGACTTTGATTATGCTCCCATACATGTATGCAGTGCTTTCATTACAGGACCGCTAATTTGTTGCTTTATGACCTAGCATATTTTGATGTTTGACCTTTTAACATGTCTGATTTAGCCAGTGAGATATCGCAGTATACAGTATAACCGCTTTGTTGTACTAATTTGCATTGGTCGGTAAGGCACGTGACTTCTGAATTGAATATACAATAGAACCTCGAACAGTTTTGGCTCGAACACAGTAGATACATCGAACAGGTTCTTAAGTCCCGACAAAATCCCTTCTCACTTAATATTATCTACAGTAGATCACTTGAACAGTGATAGGTCGAACGCTCGAACATGTTTAGCGGTCCCTAGCTACCATTTCTTTAAGTTTTCCCCATAAATAGATCGAACAATATTGACTGATCAGTTTATATTCTTTTGTTTGTTAAGTGAGATTGGCAACATATTTTATTCGCACGTCGTGCAAATTACTTGACTGTTGTACTATATACATGCACATCGTGCTAATTACTTGACTGTTGAACTACATTGTATATATAACATATTTATGTACGTATTTGACAAACAATCGTTAATAGGAAATTTTAAACAATATGGTAAACTTCATTGTCAAATCCGATGTCATGACTGTATGAATTCAACCGGAAATTTATTATCTTCATCATTTTCATAATGCATAATGTAAGTTTGATTTTAGTCATTAACCCTTTACTCCATAGACCTCTAGCCCATTTACCTACTGTATGCTGATAAGACACTGGTCACATAGCCTACTCTATCTCCATACAGGTTATTGGAAAATAATTGGTGATTGACACCTGTATACTTAAACATGAAATAACAGTGTAAAGTATTAGTTTAATCACTTTTACATGGGTGTAAAAGTTTTAGGGAATTAAATTTTCTGTATAATGATGTAAATTTTATTATTGTGGGTTAAAAATTATAGAAGATACAGAAATTATAATTTGAGATACACATACACTTTGTGTATTTCTAAAAAATAATTGTGGTGAAATTGGGTTTATAATCCCAACAGCACATATTAATTAGCAATTATAATTATTTATAAATGAACAAACAGTCACCATTTTAGTCAATATTTATATTTTGTTATAAAATGAGTTTATACAAGCCAAATTTATGTTCAAACACAAATGGAGATTTACTTATACAGTTACAGTTACATTGGCGTATGTTGGAACATGCAAATAAAACAAGAAGTCCTAAATGTTAAAATTGACTTCAGTATTCTCACAGCTAATGATAATTGACATTAATTAATATATATTTCTTATGGTTCATTTAATCTGATTGGTTGATGCTAATTGTTTTGCAATTCATAAGCCACGCCCTAGACAGAAGATTAGTCCTACTGGTCACTAAATTGCCCCATGTGTCAGCTGTAAAAACATAATAGTCATAAAACTCCAGGAGATCTTTATCATGTGTTAATTCATATTGCTATTTCCTGTTTGATATAATTAATCCCATTGATAATTGCAATGATTATGTCATATCAATCTTGGATCTCAATTTGTAATTCACAAGGTGGCTGCAACTGTCATCCAAAAATATTTACTTCAAAGACTTAGCCAGCGACTTCAAACATCTTTGATGTTTATTCTTGTTGAAAATTAAATTGTTGTCACAAGAATTGCAACACAGACAATAGGTACCTGGATTTGACCTACTTTAATATTGATTTTGTTCGGGTGAATTTTCAGAAAATAGCAGACTTGTGTACACAAAAAATGTCATGATGACGTATTTTTTCTGTGAAAATTTCTTTACATGGGATTGTTTGATCGCTGTTTTTGGATTAACTTTTATTATTAACCATATTTTTTTGGTGGAATTAATATCTTACAAGATTGCTTTTTACATTAGGGTAAGTTAAAGTTATGGTACTTATTGTAAAAATCCGAGAATTTATTGTAAACTTGCCGTGAGTTTGTGAAGAAAATAGCTTCCGCGTGTCCAGCGTAAAATCGTTACCTATGATGTTTTAAATGCAGTTTATGCAAAAACTTTATATAGTAACCCAATTTTTTTAAAAATGCATTAGCTTAAGGAAAGATCGATCTTTCATAAGAATAAATTAGAATGTCCGAATTTTACGAAAAAAATGGATTTATAGTGGTTTAAAAACAAGTGAGTGAAAACGCGCGATCATGGAGATGGTATTAGGGCGTGAAATCGAGTGATCATGAAGATGGTATTAGGGCGTGAAAACGAGTGATCATGGAGTAAAGGGTTAATTGATGTATATTCTTATTTACCAGCACTATGAAATACATTACAGCCACTTTCATCGAAGTACTTGCTTAACATACATTTGTATTGATGAAATATTGCTAGTTATCTCTGTAAGTAATGAGATATTCCTTTTGGATTTGAATGATGTAGATCTGATGAATATAACACTTGGATATGTAGTTCCTGAAGTTCTTCTTTGATGAATGATATCGTTTATAGGATAATCATTTATCACAACAATAATGTTAAGATACAGCATATTTATCTTGATTTGTTCCATTTCGCAGAAAAAAACATATGTTATATATATAAAATATGTTATAGCATGGTACGAGATTTGTACTTTGTGAGGCTTAAACAATAAAAAAAATACAATGATTACTAATAAATAATATTATGGTTCAGATAAACATACATTAAACAAATGAATATTTCGCCATTCTTTAATCTTTGGCAACATTTTGGCACATACCCGCTTCCGTGGGAAAAAATTTGACAAGAAATATTTCAAGGTCACAAAATTGTTATCATCCGATTCGTTAAAATGGCAAAGATTCGCGATCGATCTATGTATCAAATTTATGGTTTGGTAAGACAATATGTGCTTTTCATTATTAATCTTAACATTTCAAACGAAAAAATAAGGCAATGTGAAATCATTGAAAATCACTTTAATATGGCATGATAGCAATCTAATCTGCAAAGGAATGACTATCACATTTTTTTGGGTACTTTTGACTTTATATATTATTGAAAATCTAATACTTACCTTATTGCCAGCAGTATTTATCGTGATTTTATACATAGTTTACATGTGTGTGCTGACGAATTAATCTTGATCAATGGGCGCTTGCGAATAATATTTAAAATATGGTGTACAATATGTGCCATTCATTCAAAGGTGTTTTTACATTTTTCATTTTCATTTTTTCTTCACTTTCTGCATCAAAGATTTTGTTAGACTTTTGATATGTTGTTTATACAGTATTATTCTAACACATATACTTGAAAACATTTCTGTTGCAATTATTTGAGGGTTAAAATTAGATTGACTGGACTACTAGTGACATAGGAAGACATGACATTATTTAAATAATAATAAATATATATCACAGACAAAATGAGGTTGTCGACAACTATGAGATCAATAAAATTTACTGGATTGTTAAGAAATGTCATGATTTTATCTAAAAAAAGAAAAAATATTGAAATTAAAGTATTTATATTTAAGAGAATTGATAAAAAACAACAACAGAACTACATATACATTAGTGTGTTTTAACCTTACACATAAACAAGACAGAACATTGGTGTCTCGTATTTCCTGTAGTAAGCTATTCCAAAGAGAACAACCATTGTAGACAAAATAATGTTTACCAACTGATTTAACCTTTGGAAGTTTAAAACCTCTTTTTTGTCAGAAAATGAATGATTATATATATATACAGTTTGAATCATACTTATATCGTTACATTGCGTGCTCTACATTCATTAGGTAGTATTGGAAGAACATATTTCAAGGGACATTAACATTAAATGTATGTTGTAGGGTAATATGGTATCAAACACTAGCGTATTGGATGATATAACCTTATTTACATGAATGTTTCCGGATTCTACGCCGATCTATGCCAAGGGAGACAACATATTTACGAAATTTCCAATAGTAAAACATAAAAGAAATGACAGTTACTTCCCTTACAAGGTGGAATAAAGTTCCGCTTTTATTTCATGCAATATGGTGAACATCAGGTCAAGTTTCATACAAAATCGATTCAATCCAATGAATAGTAAATTGCCCCCCATGTAATAAAAGTGCAATCCCAAAATGTTTTAGCAAAATATTATTATTCCAATTAGAATGAGCAAATGTCATTTCTATTCCAAAATTAAAGTATTTAAGTAAAACAGTTAAATACTAGGCAATATTGTAATAATATAACTGATTTTCATTTTCAATATGTTTCAACTTCAAACCACTTTCAGAACAATCGCCAAATAAGGGGGAACGAAAGAATCGTTATTCATCGTGTGTATAATCAATAACGGGTGATCATATGATTTATTGTACCCCGACATACCACATTCGTATATTGGACAATGGATACACTGAACACAATTTCTAAACAACTTTACACATAAATTTGCGCCTATTGAACAGACGGGCAACCTGAAATATTAATAAAAAGTGGTAAATAATACAAAATATTATATTTTTATAAATGTTTTCCAAATCTTTTTGAATTGATTAATTAATTTATAAAGTAAGTCATATCTGCCGTATCGGAGTACCAGCATCAATCATACCGACAGCCCTGTCACTTTCTTCAGTGGTCTTTGTCTGCGTCTTTTCTGTTTTTCGTGTTGGTCATACAACGTATATTGCATTGAAATGAATTTCACCACTCATACACAGTACACGTGATCCTTGTGCCAAAAGTCGAAAATCGTACTCATCGTCACGCATGGTCAACCATGACGATAACTAGGTAGTTTCGTTGTGAGAGTCGATAGAGTATACTATGTATAATACTAGAATGTCAAAATTTAAGTCGGCATATAAAACCGTTTTCTTAAATTTGTATTTTATTACATAGACGTTTAGAAGATGTGTTCAGTGTAGTCTGTGAGACACGTTACTATTTTCGAATGCACCGGGTTACAAGTAAAGTTACATTATGGCAATGTCTTTGTTCACTTGTTACCAAATCAAACACGAAAAATAGTTTTCATATAGTTAAAACATCTGCAAATATACATCGACAAAGAGTAAATTCATTATTTAACCATCCGTATTATTCTGTATAGTCGGTCCAAAGTATAAACAAAAGAGTCTCAACTCAAACAAATGCTATATTATTACAAGACAAAGTTGATGCAAGGCATCAATGTCGTCGGAAAAAGTGTAGCAATATAAATATTGAGAAATATTTGAAGAGAATAAAACAAAAGTAACGTAATAACACAATCAGAAATTTGCCAATATTGAACATGTAATATTATTGTGTAAGCAATGCGCATACATATTATTGATGATATTATTTAAAACAAACGGCAAAATCCTCATTTTCTTTTGAAGAATGTCATAACGGTTTTCTGACTTGCACATAAGATCAAAATACTTCTACAGCAATCACACGTTGTAGGTGTAAAAAAAAAAGAAGGATACGCGTGTGAGTCTTAAATTAACGTACATTCTTGGAGCAGGGAGATACAATTTCAGTATACAATATATACACACATATATACAGACGTTGACAACAGGTGCTAATTCAAAACGATATTACGACACAAAAATACATGAATAAATGTAATGATTAGTAATGTAGCTAATTATCGTTATAATTGATATTTTACGTTCGGTGTACTTCAAAGAACATCACGGAAGACTTAAATACACGATATGACGATACGATGAGCGTTGTGAATAGTATTTTGTAAAATAATAATTTTCTATTTAATTGAGGCCGATGTATACACATAACACGCACGTACAGAGTTGTATGATGTGAAGAACAGGCGACAACAGGTGTACTTCAAAACAATATGGCAACACAATTAACAGGGCTACTGATAATGTTAGTTGTACAAAAATATTCCAATTAAGATGAGTTTTTTTATGAGGACAAGGTGTGATATTCTGACCATGATGGTTAGTTTAATGGAATGTTTTATCATTCAAATACACTTGTTATACAAATGTTTTTATTGTTGTAGTACTTTGTTAAGATAAATTATAAACCCCTCCCCCGTCATGTTTGTCATTTCCGTTACAATTTTATTTCTTATTGTTGCTATGATGAGACTACAGTTTTCGAAAAAACAAACTTAATATCTTAATGTTCTAAAACCAAATATTCAGAGTGTTGCATTCTGTTTTAAATTATGGTAAAGATATATTAAATATCTTGGTCTAAATAGCCCCCTAAGTGAACACGTTAAACAATTATATTAGTGATGGCGTGATTATCGAAATTAATCGAAACAATTGTTTGCATGCATTTCTAATACTTCTAAAATGCATTTAAACTCTTAATGCAACTTCTTTTGATTTTAATTTCAAATGTAAAAGTTTGCATTGTTTGTTGGGGTATGCAACTATATTGTCCTGTCAAACTAATTAATTAGTTTGACATTGTATAATTCTTATTTCAACAAGCAATAATTCATTGTAAAACGTTCTTATATGCCCCAACTCTATATATGACAGGAGGTTCAGCCAGTTGTCGGTGTATTATGACAGACTACTTATCTGGTGAAACGAGTGTGAATGCACTGAATTATAGACTCCTCGATCATGCGTATTAGTTTACATTTCACCACTCAATCGGTGATCAATTTACATGACTGTACCACCATTGTAAACAGTACACTGCGTCATAGAAACAGTGCATTAAATTGCATTAAGAGTTGACAGGTCAGGTAAACAAGAGTGTCCCTTTTCTGTTACAATCTAATCGACTTCGTAAAAATAAACCACGAAGTAGTCGTCCATAATGGTGAAGTTTCTTTTGATATATTTGAGTATTCTTGGTGCTGCCGTTTTTTGTGCTTTAGTACAATGGATATTCGGCGAGCTACACGGAGTGACTGACACAGTGAATTTTGATAGAAATAATTATGAAATTCATAAGTATCTAGGTATTCTGTTTGCTAAACCACCGGTCGGGGAACTGAGATTTAGAAAAACAGAACCGGTTGAAGATATGGATTCACCATTTTACGCTAACGAATATAGCATGCCATGTGTTCAGCTTAATGTCAACATTAACTTTTCGCAGTCTAGAACATTTTCTTCACAATCTGAGGACTGGTTTGTATTAAATGTTGACGTACCTACGAGACAAGCCGATTCAAAGTCGGGTCACGCTGTAGAAATACGGATCCATGGCGGTGGAATCATCGGCGGCACAAGCAGTAGTAATATAATGCAACGTACTTGTCTGGCTATGGTAATGTAATTGTTGTGACAATTAACTTATAGACTAGGTCTATACGGATTTCTGTCAACAGAGGATGAAAACGCTCCGGGAAACTATGCATTCTGGGATCATCACATGACTTTCCAATGGGTTCATGATAACATTGGATTTTTTGGTGGGGACAGTCAAAGGGTGACCATATTTGGCGAATCTGGTGGAGCAAGAAGCGTGTCTCATCAAGGACTCATCACACAGAATAAAGGTCTGTTTCAAAGAGTCATCGCGCAAAGTGGCAGTGCTCTCGACCCTTCAAGTCCTAAATTGGATCTCAATTCTCTAGAAGATGCCCAAAACTTCGGAAAAATATTCGGATGTGAAATCACTTATACAGAATTATTAATGGATTGTTTAAGAAGAAAGTCAAACGATGACATTATACATGCAATGGTGAATAAAGGCATCATGGCTATGAATTTTGATCATGTTGTTAACAATGTACTAATAAAGCGTGATGTCACGACCATCCTATCAATTATGGATAAACAACAACTTGATGAAAAAGAGAGAACACGTAGCTATAGGAAACGCCACATACATAAGACAGTACCTCCCCACGCAAACCTCCGGGAAAACAACACAACACAAGGCACTTAAGGAGGTTAAAGGGTACATATGTTAAGGAACAGAGGCACAAGGAATGGCCTGGCAGACCATAAGGAATAACTAGGAAAATCAAAGCGGACAGTGAAGGAAGGGGGATGAATTATTGGATGGAAAAGATGAAAGGACAAGTCAAGACTGCTGGCAGCAATAGGCCGAAACTGGGCAGGAAATAACCTGAACACCATATAAAATGACATAATTGCACAGGGGAAAGATAACATATTCAAAACACAAACAGAAATAATAATCATACAGCGAATTACAGCCTTGGAACTGTCAGTAAAAATACTGGGTGTTTAAATCGATTTAACAGCTAGCTAACTTCACACTTAAACGCTATATGGTCATTGCTTTCCAACATATATACATACACTGACTAAGTAGGCAGTAACTAATCATTATAAGCAACTAACCATCACATAACAACAATTCTACAATACTAGTAATAGTGAAATGGAATTTATAACTAAAAGAAATAATAAACTTATATGGAACGCCAAAGGTACATAAACTGACATATTTGAATGCATGTTCTATGGGATTTAAATCTAGCGACCGTGCAGTCCAGTCCATCACTCCAATACCTTCACGATTTAGTTAATCCATGGTCACTCTAGCCGTATAGGGACGTGCATTATCCCGCATCAAAATAACATTGTATCCAATTGCACCAGCAAATGGTCTCACAATGGTTAATTAATCGCATCTCGATTAATGTACAGCTGTAAGTGTCCCTCTAGCCATGACGTGTAGTCCCGTGCGGCCTCTTAAATACCCCAAACCATAGCTGATCCACCACCGAATATGTCAGTTTGAACAAAGTTACACTCGGCGTACCTCTTCTCCCGCGTCCTCCACACACGCATAAGTCTAACACAAGTGGAGAAGTGGGATTGCTCTCATGTGTAAACAGTACCTACTCCCAGTGGCGCATTCTCCAGTTACGGTGTTCTGTGGCAAATTCGAGTCTGCGCCTATGATGATCTGGCGCCAATATGGGATCAATAGCCGGACGTCTCGTATTAATGTCACATTCGTGTAACCGGTTATGGATAGTCTGGAAGTTAATCGACGCCTTGTGGCAATCTGAAATTCAATATGGAACCGTGTTGATGCGCTTTGGCGATTTCGGAGTCCCAAAGTCCGTATATAGCGGTCCTGAGTGTCAATTGTACAACGTCCACGACCTTGCTCAGGGCGCCTGGTATACCGTCCTGTGTCCTTGTATCGGGATCATAGTTGAGCAACCACGCTCTGTGACACTCGATGGATGTCAGCGAGATGACGCCGTGGAAAGCACATTTCGAGCATTTCTACGGCTCTAGGTTCATCAGTAGCCCCATATGTTGTCTAACAGCAATAATCGCCGTTACAATGGTACAACACGTAAAATTAAACAGCAATTTCTTCTTTTCAACACTGCTCTTGAAATTTGACAATAGGAAGATATAACCAGATATATATGATATTTGTGTATAACACGTCAATAAACAGCCATACTGACGACAAGCTCACTTTACCCTTACAACCCATGAACACACATCCAATCCACATGTACAACCCTTGCTTTGTCCCAATAAACATATATAACTACTGTATAGTTGGTGCAATATATCTTTTAATTGTTTTGAGCAGTGTATACGAGCGTATATCTTTAACAAATGAGTCATTCACATCCCTCTAGATGTTTCATAAACAAGGCGTTCTGTATCATAAATAAAACTAAACATGCCTTTACTTGGAAATCGTTTGCCGACGTTCAGAAGTATTCGGCAATGTTTGTAATTGTCTAATATTCCACGAATTTTGTGGGTGGCGGAGAGTGATTCGCTAACGCAAACTATTACCGGATACAACACTGTTTAAACGAGTATAAATAGCTTTGCCATTTAATTTTATTGTATCGAACCTGAGTGCAGTCAACACGACTTTGCGAAGGTATGTGTATAATTCATGATATCTTTCACAAACTTTACAGATACAGTGTAATGTTACTATTCAATTTAAATTTAGTAAAATAGTAATTTAAAGAGGCCGTTTATACTAAACCGTATGCGTTTTAAGTTGGTTGTATAGTTAATGTATTTGACGGGGTTTTATTACAATGTTGTTTATCGTGTAAAGTGAAAAATGAACAGTTGCGTGTGTTTTGTAATTAAGGTAGTATCTTCATGTACCTGTCGCCTTGTATTGTGTCGATATGCTGCATCTCATTGCAGTATTTGCCGTTTCTACGAAAGTCTCAACACAGGTTTCAATATTCACTATGATTTTGGGATACTGTAAACGTGATTATATCTGCGGGGGGAAATGTTGGCGTTTTTTGAACGGCTTTGCTTTGGCTGTGTCTAGAATTCGCACTATCGTTAAATTGCACCAAAATTAAACCACGAACCATATCTTGTCCGCCAAATTAACACCGATTGTACTATTCACGACATATTCTGTTTACAACTTCCCCGTGTAAAACTTTCACGAATCATACTAGTATTATCGGTAACGTCACAGTCCGTTATGTAGCGGCAATTACGGCTATGTCGACGTGATTTCTCTTGCCCATATAGTGTTCTCGCACCTTAATGTACTGTATGGTAATTGTTCGGACAGCCAGGTCCGTTTGGACTGGCTTGCTTTCGGACTGGTACACGTGACGGGCCTTCAGTCTTGCCCTGGTCATTCGGGCAAGGACATTCGAACTTCTAAATATGATTTTGTGTTATTTTTGTAATTATTAGATTATTTAATATCACAGGTTAAGCATTCGATATTTTAGACAGATTTTCTGTAACAAAGCCGCTACTTAATGCGAGAATTTTTGATTTTGCTGTGGAAATCTGCACGAGAAAACTGCGACGTGCAATCGAGCTAGACCCATTTGTTTTCTCCACCGCCAATATTCTGCTATACATCTACACCTCAATTGTAACAGACGGTTAGCTTCACTATACAACATAATTTAATCCTGCATACGTTATCGGTAATCATATTGTTTAACAATAAAACCACAATCATTTGTCTCATAGTTGTTGTAACGGGACTTTTTACTATCGCTCTATATGATGTACTGATAACGAAGTCAACACTGTCAATTGAACATAGTGGTACAACTTGTTATTCAATACGAACCAGACATGTTTTTCAGTAATATATGTTAAAACAATACCAATGTTATCTTAATGAAGAAAAACATTTGTCTAATTGAAGTAAAATCAAGATTTCCTGCAGTCTGGACTATTGAAATATAGTTGAACTCTATACATATATATATTATATCGTACATAATTATTTCATATACCATGGTCGATCTAATTCCTTCTTCTTGTATTCAATTTATTTAGAATATCGGATTAATAACTATCATACTGTTTCAGATATTACTAAATATCAATTTAAACTAAAGGAAAGTACTTTCTCGAAAAAATGCGATCGTGGCTTCTCTTTGGAATTTGGCTCCAATTCCTCGCATGTTGCTATGGGGATTCGCTGTCGCAGTATCTATGGAAACAAACCGAGAGGCAACAACAAGAGGCACTGAAAACAAAATACATTCATGGATTGGTGAATAAGGATCTTGATCCAACAAGTTTCGGTGAATATATTCTTAGATATTTATTTATGTATTACATATGTTTTTTTATATTTATCTATAGTAGAACTTCGAAACCTCGAACTGACGTCGAATCTAGCAATCAGTTCGAGCAATCTATTGTTCGAGGTATCTATTGTATACATGTGGATGTACAAACTGACTGTCCCCGGTACAAGTGTACTAAGTATGCTTGAATCGATACAGGTGAATGTTATTTGTGTTGTCCTATTGAATGCACGTCGATCAATATCCATATTAATGATAAATATTAAATTATTCGTTTATTCTTATTTACATCACGAAATTTCAACGACACTATTATATTTTTAGACGAACAGTAATAACAAGTTATTCGTTCACGGGAGATATACAATAGGAACATACTTCAACTAATGATTGAAATCAAAAATACATTATGCATTAAGAAAATCAGAACATTTATAAATTTTGGGTGGAATTCATACCACTTATGCCATCGGATCTGACATGGAAGTTTGCCATATTGTATTTAGTGTTTGTCAAATATCTATATAAATATATTATTTATAGTAAAACAGTCAAGTAATCAGCACGATGTGCATGTATATAGTAGCTCTACAACAGTCAAGTTATTTGCACGACGTGCGAATAAAGTATGACAAATTTGCATGAAGTGCGAATAAAGTATGTTGCCAATCTCATTTCTCAACAAACTAATATACCCAACGTTCATAGCGCCTCGCTTAGACAATGTTGATGCCGTGGGTAATGGAAAAATACAAGGAAACTGTGGGAAATCAACAATATCTCTACAACTGATTTAAATATCAAAATTATGCAAACGGTTTTGAAAAATTTAGTAATTTGGCGATACATATTCCGTTTTTCAGAAAGATTGTTAACTTTTTTTGGTGCTTTTTAACTTTGAAGACACGAACCTTGGCTATATAGACAAAGAAGGGGGAAAAGCTGGGTGATCGGGTTTAAAATCAAATATCTCTGTAATAAAGGGAAATCCGAATTTGTGCCAACGGTTTAAACATCTTTATTCCCAAAGCTACACAAATGTGTAAATCTTTTGCAAATTAATTTATTTCTGTTTGATATCTGATATTCTGAGAATATCAACTGATCAATCAAAGTTGATAAGTACTGTATTGTTCGACCTATTTATGGTGAAAAAATGAATGAAATGGTAGCTAGGGACCGCAAACCATGTTCGAGAGTTCGACCTATCGAGGTAACTACTATGTTCGAGCCAAAATTGTGCGAGGTTTTGAAGTTCTTCTGTACTAAGTGTATGTTTTATATGTATAATACAAAAAATGATTGGAATAATAATTAGCATACAGCAGCGTCAATATTTAACTCTTAAAAAACTTTTAGTATTCCCTCACATTCAAACCAGCTGAGCATGCTCCCAATTGAGTTTTCAATCAAATCAGTATTTACGAAGCACTATCTATAAAGCGTGCTATAGACCAAGCTCAAATATTTGAGTGGACACTCATTATTTGACGTCGGCATTGCCTTAAAATATTCTTACAGAGCAACAATGTTCAGAGAAAAATCTCGAGTATTCAAATGTGAGAGTAAGCTTAGATTTTAGATAATGTTTGAATACAGGGCATGATATGTTAAACTCGAGTCTTTGGATTGATAAATTTATAAAGAAGTTTGTGTCAAATCTGTAGTCATGTATGTGTGGTAGTGTTTTACAAATTTCAAGTAACAAATATGTATTTATTCAAACATCGCTCGACTTACTACATACACGGAGGCGTGCATGATTATCCACAGTACAAGGTCGAACGAAAACAACCACAAACATTGTATTTACATTTCATAGAATTGGTGAAGTAAACAGCAGCACTTATTGTTCTGTTAATAAACGTGATTTCATTAATAATACGTATGTATATTTATACACGCACACTCGTATTCCCGGATAAAACACATATCATTTGTCAACCACATTAATTTAAATTTGTAACGCGTTCGTAACCTCCATCCGGATTTCACTTCAAATATTGCTGACACTTAATTACTGACAGTCGCTGTGTATATTTTCAACTTCCGAAAAGAACTGATTCCGAGCCTCAGCTCTACTTTGGGGAGTTGCCGAAGTGTTTTGTTTTCCTGACGAACCATTGGCTCATTGAATAAATGTTTTGTTAAGGTTTTACGTAAACCACCCATTCTAAATAAAATGTAAAAGTTGTAGCAAATGCAATTAATGGTCACTGTACAAAAAAGCAGGCATTACAAAATAGAAAATATATTTGCAATATGGATGACTGATACGTTTGTTGTCATATTTCTGCTACCAGTTAACTACTTAATCAATTAGATAATTATGTGGTTATCACGTTAAAGAAACTAGATAACTACTTAGTTGACTAGATAAATAAGTCGTTAACTAGATAAGTATCGTGGTAAATGTTCATACCTGATAAATATCTTAACATGAAACATTGACTGATAGTGCCGACCACTGCCACCACTTACCCGCCTAAACCCAGTACGGACACTCAAGTTTAGTTAAGTGTTAAGTAGTTAACGCGATAAATATCTAGTTAACTACATAAATATCTAGTTAATTTAGTGGTTAACGAGTTCAGTATATAGTTGACGACATAATTATCTAGTTAACTACTAGATAACCTACATCACATACGCATTACATACATAATGTTTAGGTAACTGTTTAGTAGTTAAAGTGTCTACTTTACTGCATAAGTTTCTAGTTAATTAGTTGGTTAACGAGTTAAGTATCTAGATATCTAGTTAACGTGATAATTAAATGGTGAGCTGCTACGATGTAGCCAAATAACTGCATGTATGATGTCTTTATGAAATGTCAAATGACCATCCATTTTCTGTCGGATGACCATCCATTTTCTGTCGAATGACCATCCATTTTCTGTCAAATGAACATCAATTTATGTCGAATGACCATCCATTTTATGTCAAATGACAATACATTTTATGTCAAATGACCGTCCATTTTATGTCAAATGACCATCCATTTTTTTGTCAGATGACCATTCATGTCATGTCAAATGACCATCCATTTTATGTCGAATGACCATCCACTTTATGTCGAATGACCATCCATTTTTATCTCGAATGACTTTTCATTTAATGTCGAATGACCTTCCATTCTATGTCGAATGACCTTTTATTTTATGTCGAATGACTACTGTATCTGGCTTGTATTGCACTTTGTATTTACATGTATAGCGAAATTGCAAAAATAGCGGACACAATTAATGTTCTTACGTCGGGTATCCTGAGTACTCCTTGTGTTTACGTATGATTCTAATATTTCCGAAGCACGATCAGAAATTACACGAAGCATAAGTATATGCGATCCACCGCGTCCCGCAAAAGTAAATACATATTTCTGCTAGACGGGAATTGTCGAAGTATTTCGAATGTTAGCTGGACTATTACAGGAATTCTGCTATGTTCCTGAATGATACTTACAACAATCATGTGTGTAAAATTTGGATTGTCGAGCTATTTAATAGCTTTCTAGCAATATTTCCCGAACCATCTTTTTTCATCCTTTTGGTAATCTATCAAATGATGCGTCGTCAACGCAATTGTTGATACATTGTTCGCTTGCAGTATCTCGATCGTTCAATCGACATTGGCCCCGACAGCATTTGTGGAATCTTGGAATAACAAAAACAATGTCGTGTCGAAAAGAACTTTAATGACTTTTGAAGGAACCCTTCCCAAATGAAAATTGTTTTTTTTCTAGCTTTTTACTAAAATGTAATTGTTTTTTTTATTTTCGACAACAATGTGGGTTTTAAGCGAGCCTTTTTTGGAAATAAGTGAGTTTAAAGTTTGTTCGATTGGGTTTTAAAACCCGCTTAAACCAATTTATCAAGAAGTGGTGTTTAAGCGGTTTTTTAACTTGTTTCCCTGGAAAAGGTAGGTTTTTAATGCCAAAAACTCGCTTTTGCTCACTTTAAGCCAACAGAAAACTGAAGAAGTGTGTTAAAAAACCACCATTAACTCAGAAAAACGCACTTAGTTGGTTAACACTGTGTTTTTGTAGGGTATATCTACTTCCGGATAACCCATATTTTGCCAAGAAAAAACCCACCGTTAACCCGGTGCCAATACCGGGTTTTGCTCACTTATTTGGGAAGGGAAGCTGATAAAATAAACGCAACGGAGTTACACTGTTCACACGTTAAAAACCAATGTATAACAAGGGTTTGAAGGACTGAGCATTTCAATAATACCGGGTATGTTATCCAAAGATAGTGATCGTCCCAGTAGTCAAATGACTGATAGTATTATCAATTAATGTACTAGGTCGGATCACTGCCAACGGACAATTAATTAAGTATAGTGTGATCGATCGATTTGCCTTTGCATAAAAAATGTAGCTTTGGTATTTTACGATTTACAGGAGTGTACATGGTACAAGATGCAATATACTGTTACCACTCAAAACAAGTTATTGACATAGCGAGGGCAAAAAATAAAGACGTGGAATTGAAACAATTCCTTGACCATTTATATAAAAGCTATACAAAGTATGTATCATTTACTATTAAATATTCTCCTGTGATGGAAAGCGTGTATTTAGAAAAAAAATGGAGTATACTTCACAACTAGTGCGTCGTATTTAATGGGTTTCGTTCATTCACCTAAACTTTTATCATATCGAATAAGTTCTGAACTCCAATGGCCAAAATTTCTACATGAACAGTGACCGCACTGTTCTTCATGCTGCGAAGGTCTGTAGTCTAAAGATCATGCATTATATTAGTAGGACAGAGTGGAATCAGCTGACGATTCTCTCACTAAATAATGAATGAACCGAGCTAATACGTATGATGGTTTAATGCATATGACTCACCAATAGTATACACCCATTTAAAATAAAAATGCTCGGTAACATGTTTAGATTGTTTACACACTTACTAGCCGATTCTAGAGCGTTTATTTAAGCAGAAATATGGTTAATGCCATCAATATAGACTTAATGCCATTAAAACCAGACCATTAATGTGCAGATAGATAAAGTGACAGTAAAAGGCAAACATATTCTTTATTTCTCAAACATGATTTCATAAAATTAGTCAATGATGAAATAAACAATAATTGGTGTAGAGTTTAATTACGTTTTGAACAAGAATCATAGATAACTGTAACACGCTTTTGAAAGTTTGTAGACTTTCTACAACATGACGCCTAGTTCAAATAGTTGTGTTTTTATTGGCTTCAAGTATATTTGTGGTTGTGTGTGGTTATATACAGGTACACCGAGGATATTATGAAAGAATGGCATATTGAGGACCCAAATGGGATAACACTGGGACCAGCTTGTTCCAACTATGTGAACCATTTGTACGACGTTGCAAACAATAAGGATCCAATCTACTTGGTGCCTGCAATGACCCCGTGTGCAAAATTGTGGCCTTGGCTTGGGAAGCAATTGAATGCAAGCACAGTAAGATATATTTTATGTATGGTTTACACTCATCACTGTCTTCAAATATATGTTTGGTTGATGGTTGTGGTTTTACATTCTCGCCACATAATTTATGTCACATGTAATGAGATTGTTTGCATGTTTACTGAATCGGTAGTGGTTGACTACTCCAGGGGCATGTACTGTAGTTGAATGTACAGCGGATTTGAACTTTAAATTCATATACCGTAATAAACCTGGTTGAAGTTGCTCAACTGAATCATTCTTAACTTTGAGCTCTGTGTTTATCAATATGGGTGGGGTATTTCAATATATAAATTTGTCACGAGATTTTATAAATGCATTTTATACAAAACAAATACCTGCCTGTAGATATACTGGTAAGTATTAACAATGCATCAACATCATGGCTGCACTCTAACATAAGTGCAACTAATACTGTGATTTATGTCATGTCTTCTATTTAAATACACTGACATTTATCATCTAACATTCTTTAGCTTTCGGTTGAGAGCTTTTGATGATTTCGCTGGACAACATATTTATCTAAAAATGGTTAAACAGCAAACAATCTCATTTTGTCATATATATTAGGTTTTGTCTATAATGACTGGCCTTGATGACAGAAAACACACTGGGATGTTTAACAAAACAGTGTTAAGTAATTGTCTGCATTGCATAAATAACAAAATCAGGTAGTCGACCACAACTTTCGTTAATGCAGCAGGTATCGTGTGTAAGGATTTACATTAAGATTGTAATAATAACCATGGGACATGATATGACACATTGCCTGTTTCATTTGTATAAAACGATTTTTTTTAGCAAGTTTAATGATCATTGTTTTACTCGGGGATCCTCCCCATTTTATTTAAACAGGGAAACTTTGGCGTGTACACGAACTGGGTAAAGTACAACATGGACCCGGACAGTCACGGATATGAAAAATATGATGCGATGATTGATTCAGCTGAAAAGCGCAAATTAATCAACAGATCATTGGCTTTGGATGTTTATTCTAAAAGCATGGACGGAGAAGTTGGTTTTTTCTCGTTGGATGAAGCAAAGAAACCTACATATTGTGATGGAAATAAAACGTGTGTTGCTACAATGCCGTAACAGCTAGAACTCACACACATATGTTGACATTGCCTACTGAAAACATGGCACATTGTGTTACACTCTGACATTACAATGTATAATATACAATTATTGTTTACATGTTTGTAGACATTCTCTCGCATCAGATGTTGATTTCACTCGAATAACCTTTTATTTGTTTTACAATAAGTCTCACCATCTGTAGTGGTCACATTCTCCAATGTCTGTATACTATTATATATTCTAATTAACATACTAACTCATTTTGTTGTGGATCTTTATGACTCCAAAGTTTGTGTTCTTGAATAGTTGACTATGGTGTATATCTTGCTGCAGTCTTTCCCACACCATCGTTGATCTCATCTTCTGAAAACCTCAAGACAGATGAATATTTATACATCATATTATTTTAATTGTTTAGTTTATAATTGTTTGGTATTTCATTTTGTAGACATTGAGCTAATACTTAATTGAGATCACGACAAGAAGTGACAACAGAATAAATGTTACAAGAGTTAGTTATTGGTTTTAAAGGTTTATCACACACGAAAGGTTCACTTACAAGCATGTATACCATTGTTTCAAGATGCACGATTCTATTAATAACTGTCAAACTGTTAATAAATATCCTCATAATACACTTTATTTCTTTGTTTTCCTCTTCTTGTTATATACATAGATAGATTTATTTCTCATAACATGCACAAATCACATGGCATTACAAAATAAAAACATCAAACCATGTCATATACATTATATGAAAAGGAAAACACAAAAAAGGAATAATTATTCACTTATTTCAAGTGTGGTCCTTGGCTATATACATGTAGATCTAGTGACATAGGAAGACATGACATTATATAAATAAAAATAAATATATGTCACAGAAAAATTAGGTACTCGACAACTATGGGATCCATAAAATTTACTGGACTGTTAAGAAATGTCATGATTTTATCTAAAAAAAAGTATTGAAATTAAAGTATTAATATTTAAGAGAATTGCTAAAAATAAAAAAACAGACCTACAGATACATTAGGTGTTTTAACCTTACACACTTAAAGATATATTGTGCTCATTTTTCTTCATTTATTTATCTAAACAATCATGAAAACTAAACTTTATGTAGTTAAAACTTCACCAAATATGCATTATCACAGAATACATTTTAATGTATTTCTCTGTATTTGACAAAAATGACATTTGTCCTATCATGGAATTAAAAAAAACAAGCAGGTGTTTTTTACTAGTTGTGTTTGTTAGTAATATGATTAAACAAGATTGTTTATATCAGTAATACATTGCAATGGCTCTTACTAATGATGTTTTAGACTATGTACAACAAAACTGAATGAAGCCCATTATAAAACATTTAGGTTCAGATGAGCCAGATGCATCTTCAAAACAAGACATAACATAGGTGTTTCTTAATTCCTGTGGTAAGCTATTCAAACGAGAACGGCGAAAGAATGTTTATCACATGATTTAACCTTTGAACGTGTAAAACCTCTTATTGTCAGAAAATGAATGATTATATACATATACAGTTTGAATCATACTTATATCGTTACATTGCGTTCTCTAAATTCATTATAATACCTAGGCATTATTGCAGTTAGAAGAACATATTTCAAGGGACAGTAACATTAAATGCATATTGTAGGATAATATGATATCAAACAAGCACAACACTGGAGTATTGGATGATATAACCTTATTTACATTAAGGTTTCCGGAATCTACGCCGATCTATGCCAAGGGAGAGAACATATTTACAAAATTTCCAATGGTATAACATTAAAGAATTGAGAGTTACTTCCCTTAAAAGGTTGAATAAAGTTCCGGTTTTATTTCATGCAATATGGTGAACATCAAGTCAAGTTTCATACAATTTCGATTCAATCCAATGAATACTCTAAATTGTCCAAAATGTAAAAAAGTGCAATACCAAAATGTATTTGCAAAATATTATTATTACAATTAGAATGAGCAAATGTCATAACTATTCCAAAATTCAAGTATTTAAGTAACAAAGTTAAATACTAGGCAATACTGTAAAAAAATAACTGATTTTCATTTTCAATGTGTTTCAACTAATGGGGAATAAAAAATAGATTTAACTGTACCCTACTAAGTTATTCATCGTGTGTATAATCAATAACGGGTAATCATATGATTTATCGTACATTGTACCCCGACATACCACATTCGTATATTGGACAATAAATACACTGAACATAATTTCTTAACGACCACTGGGTACTTCGTCGAAATAAAAGAACAGAAACAACTTGACACATAAAGTTGCGCCTATTGAAGAGACGGGCAACCTGAAATATTGATAAAAAATGGTAAAAAATACAAAAATTATATATTGTTTTTAATGTTTTCCAAATATATTTGAATTGATTAATACATTTATAAAGTTAGTCATATCTGTCGAATCGGAGTACCAGCATCAATCATACCGACGACCCTGGCACTTTCTTCAGTGGTCTTTGTCGGCATCTTTTCTGTTTTTCGTGTTCGTCATACAACGTGGATTGCATTGAAATAAATGTCACCGCATACTACATAGTACACGTGATCCTTGTGCCAAAAGTTGAAAATCGTACTCGCCGTCACACGTGGTCATCCATGAAGATAAATGGGTAGTTTCGTTGTATAAGTCGATAGAGTACTGTGTATAATACTGGAATGTCAACATTTAAGACGGCATATAAAACAGTTTTCTTAAATTTGTATTTTATTACATGGACGTTTAGAAGACTTGTTCAGTGTAGTTTGTGAGACACGTTACTATATTCGAATGACCCGGGTTACACGTAAAGTTACATAATGGCAATGTATAATAAATGCATGATCTAACCATCCGTATTATTCTGTATATTCGGTCAAAAGTATTAACACATGCAAGGCATCAATGTCGCCGGAAAAAGTGACGCAACATTATTAGCATTGAGAAATATTTGTAGAGCATAAAACAAAACTGACGTAACAAGAAATATTTTCAAAAAAGATGGTCTGCAAACGTTAATATTTGTTGTGCAACATAAAAATGTCAAGATGTACGATTGCTGGTCACTCCAAAATGGATTTCGGTAAATTCACATTAATTCAGTGGACTTCGGTAAGGTAACGTACCCTTTATCGGAAGGTTAACCAATATGGGTCAAGGTTACAAACGTTGTTCGGTAGAAGAGAAATTGCCTTAGTGGTTAACGTAAGATTTGATTGGTATACACAACACTGATATGCAAGTAGCAAAAACGTGTTAGTACAGCTGCGCCGAATAACACAATCAGAACGGCAAAATCCTCATTTTCTTTGGAAAAAATGTCATAAATGTTTTCTGAATACAAATTCATTGCATATAAGATCAAAAGACTTCTACAGCAATTACACTTTGTAGGTGTAACAAATCAAGAAGAATACGTGTGTGATTCTAAAATTAACGTATATTCTTGGGTCAGGGAGATACATAAAAATAATTTTCTTTTTCATTTTCAGTAGGCCAAAGTACATAGTACACACATATATACATACGTTGACAACAGGTGATTATGGGTCTAATTCAAAACGATATTGCGATAAAATAAATACATGAATAAATGTAATGAGTAGTAATGTAGCTAATTATCGTTCTAATTGATATTTTTTACGCCATGCGTACTTCAAACAACATCACAGAAGACATAAAATACACGATATGACGATGCAATGAGCGTTGTGAACAGTATTTTGTATAATAATAATTTTATTTTTAATTGAGGCCGATGTATGCACATAAAACGCACGTACAGAGTTGTATGATGTTAAGAACAGGTGACAACAGATGTACTACAGAACAATATGGCAACACAATTAACATGGCTGCTGATAATGTTTATTGTTCAATAATATTCCAGTCAAGATCAGACTTTTTATGCAGAGAAGGTGTAACATAGTCGTCTTCTTATATGTAAGCAACATATGATATTCTGGCCACGATGGTTAGTTTAATGGCATGTTTTATCTTTCAAACACACTTTTTATACAAATGTTTTTATTGCTATAGCGCTTTATGTTTGTTAAGAGAAATTATAAACCCTTCCTCCGTCAAGTTTGTCATTTCCGTTACAATATTATTTCTTATTTTTGCTATGATGAGATTATAGTTTTCGAAAAAAAACTCCTTAATGTGTTAATGTACTAAAACCAAATATTCAGATTGTTGTATTCAGTTTTTAATTATGGTAAAGGTATATTAAATATATTGGTTTAAATACTCTCCTATGTGACATGTTATTGTGTATTATATTATATAAGTGAAAATTTATATCATTGATAATGTATAATTGCCTAAAATTCTTAGACAATGTTTCGTCGCCTTAATTCTACACTGACGTAAGTAGCATTTGATTAGTTTTGAGAATTAAATGTTTAAAGAGTCAATAACTTTTTCGTCTTACGTCTTTGTGGAACAGAAGTCAATTTTGAATAGTTCTACAGATTAACCAATCTCATCATCATTTAGAGCTCAAAGAGACGAACAAAACGATACCAAAAACTCAATATTGCCAAAAAATGACTTGCGTACGACGACTTGTCACCGTGTTGTACACATGTCGCCTAAATACTAAACACGTAATGTACAAGGTTCATATGTTCGAGACTTTATTAAGGAAGGAACTTTCGTATAACAATTAGCAGACGTGTCGTAGGTTCCAAACGCTGGTCTGAATTATTTTAAAGATATATCATGCTCATTTATTGTTCATTTTTTACCAAAACAAACACGAAAAGTATATTTCCTATGGTTAAAACATCAATAAACATGCATTAACGAAGAATGAAAGCATAATGTATTGATCTGTATTTATTGAAGAAAGACGTTTGTTCATCATTGAATAAATAAAAAACTTCCAGTTTTTTAACAATCGGGGTATTTTACAAGTTTTGTCTGTCAGTAATATGGTTAAAAAAGATATTTTCAATCGGTAATAGGTTGCAATGGTTCTTATTCAAGATTGTTTAGCCAATGAAACAACAATACTGGATAAAGCCAATTCAAACATTTTATGTTTAGATGAGCCAGATACAAATTTCTTGTTACGACAATTCATAGCAATTGACATGATGATACACATGATTTTAACATTAAATATACTTTTAAACAAGAACACTACATTTTATTTTTTGGTAACAGCAGCTACGGGTTTTAGAGATCTTTGTAGGGATTAGCTATTTAAGCGCAGGTTTTAAATCAAGGGAAAATTGTATAGTAATATTTTTACAGAAACCTAAACATTTTCACAGAAAATGTATGCATATTAAGTTTTTTGGTTTCGGTTCGGTTTTTATTCTGCAAAAGCCATGCGACAAGCGTACCAAACGATTTTACGGGTCTCTCAGACAGCCAAGCTAACGCAAAAATCGTATGGATCTCGTACGATACCCGTACGTACTGAGCCCGTAAGTAGACCGCACGACTAGTGCCGTTTCAACAACTAAAGCGTTGGCATCAATGTCAAAATTGCTACCTTTATGCCTATCATCAACAGTTATTTGTAGAAAAACATTTAAAATGCTTGATTGTGATTTTTTTGGAAAGAAATAGTGAACCACAGCGCTACGCTATGGGAATGACTATGTTTGAATGACATAAGTATGTTACAGCCTAATTTTTCAGAATTTACTTCAAAATCAGAGAAACAATTTTCCATTGATCAGTATTCAGTATTCGAGAATATTGTGGTGAGATTAGAACTATGCACTGATGCAATGGGCTCGCGCATGCGCCCTATTAATCGTCAGCACTGTTCTCGTGGTATCACTAATCTCGCGGTTCAATCTCCTACGCAGTGATCGCCCCTTATAGTTATCGGTAAGTGCCAAAACAGCGATCGATCCTCGATAGTTTGCAGAATAAATACTACTTCAGTTATGTGTTAAATATAATTAATTCAATCGTATTTATAAAATGTATACGCATGTAAATATACTCAACGACACTTCTAAGTCCACACTTCGATTTTCATGGCTAACTTCGACATTTGTTGGAGTATTTTTATAAAACCTGGTCACAATCTTAACAACATATTTTATAATAAAATAACAATCGGATACGAATCCGCTCAACCGTGACAGTTTTACTGCTGCTGGTCGAAATACTCCAACAAATGTCAAAGTTAGCCTTGAAAATCGAAGTGTGGACTTAATAGTGTCGTCGAGTGTATTCAAGAAAAATGTATATTGTATCTGATGAGATAAGATATGAAATGTTTTGTACTTTCAGTTTCAATGTTACTCCAGGTGGGTGAGGTGGATATTTCAGATTTAAAACTCTTCGCTGTTTTTACTTATTCGCAGATATTATTGCATTTTGTTCATGACTTTTTAGTTTCTTTTACATAAGAACACAAATTATTACGCGAACTGAATAACTTACAATGGTAGCTTTTGGCAAAGGTTGCCAGGAGCCTTTAGTTCGACTCCAGGTTGAGCCACATTTGTGTTAAATCTATATACCCACTAACTGTTCTACCGTTGAGTTTTTTTATTGAAACATTTTGTGGATATAAAATTTGTGACTATAGGCTTGTTTTAGCCAAAGTAAAAATGTGCATAAACTAATGTAGTTAAGACTGTAGTTGCTATGTAGTACAAATGTAGTATGACCATTGTTTAATTTAATTTCATAGAAAACCTCCTTCATAGTATGCATGATAAACAGACAACCATGTATATGCTTACGCCAAAACCTGTAAATATTTAAGAAGGCATTTGGCTGGGTGAACACTGCATTAGTCCATTTTAGTCTGACAGCCTACTAACTTAGCCTATAAAGATGTTACAAACAAACAATTAATTAACATTTATAAAATCGTACCTACGCAGTCAATTGCAATACATTTACTGTGAATTTTGAGTACAAGTCAACTGTGAGTGGTTTGCTCACGGGGTTCCTGCTTAGTCAGTGCAAAGTCTAATTAATCTCGACTGCGTGTCAAGCATTGGTGTCGATAGGGTCATGTATTATTGACGAGTTGGGTTGAGAAAAGTGGTATGTTTCATTCTTTCTGTCCTAAACTACCATGATTATACCGCACACGCGTCGTAAGAAATAATTGAACTTTCATGCAAAAGCACAATGATAATATATTTTGATAAATATGGACGAAAATGCAAAAAGGTACAATTCTTTCTTTGTCTTATCACTGAATTCGAAACAAACCTCTTATAAAGCGATAAATGACATATTTCAAGCGCATGTTGAATAAAATGAGCCATGGATCAGCTTGTGGTGGTCGAGTTTGTCCTTGAGAAGTCAGTTGAGTAAGACTATACATATAATACATGTAAACTACAACCTCAAGCTGTATTAACATTTAAATCGGAAACTAGCAAAAATGTTTTGCTCTGACCATTAGCATTAGACTAATATAGTAAAGAGAAGGTTGAACACTGGATGGATTTCACATGATTGACAGTATCAACTCTAGTTTCACATATCATCAACACATTCCGATAGGAGTTATGACCATTTATTGTTCTTCTACATAAGGTTGGTATAGAGCCGTTGTATGCTATTCATCTCCAATACCACTGATTAGATTTTAACAAAACTTCACAGGATGTATCTGTATCAAGTCTAGTTGTGCTTAAAGTCACCATATGTTGGTCAGATGTTTTTTGCCTGAGTTGCAATCCTGTTAAATTGAGTTTGGGGCACAAAAACAACATTCAAGTTATCACCTTTACTTCATTCTCACCTGTTTTTAAACTGTTAATAGCACTAACATTTGTATACCATTCCTTGTTCTAAGTTTTAAAAATTGTTGGCTATACTTTTACTTCTTTTAACTTTTCATAGCGGCTTGATGCGCAATATTGTCCAAGTCCTCGCAACAAAGAAAGATTGATAGATAGAATAGTAATCAGAAATAATTCTATAACCACTAGTATCAGTAGAACAAATAGTAGAACTAGTATTCCTGTATGACCCCCAATATTTGGATATGACCCTCAGATGTGAAAGCTAGGACTTTACAATGATCCTCAATTATAAAAGTCGAGGGATAATGATCAATCTAATTTATATTTTGCATGCATTTCTATAATGCTAACATGTATTTAAGAAATAAGTAAACACATTTATATCAAACTGATAACGTTGATGAAATGTCTTTACTTACTTTTAAAGTTATGTTTGATGTTCAGTCATTAAACAAACTTCAAATGCAATATCTTTTGATTTTAATTTCAAATAATTCATTATTAAACGTTCTTATTAGCCCCCCCACACTCTATATGACAGGAGGTTCAGCCAACCCTGCGTTCAGTTACGGCTATCAGTGGCGAACGTTTTGCGTTGTATCCCTTGCCCAGTACACCCAGTAGATTGGCTGCACACGGGAACCTAATTGCTAACCGTTAAGAAACGATAAGGCTGATAGATATTACTGAATGCAGGGCAGTAGTCGGTATATTATGACAGACTACTAATATGGTTAAACGAGTGTAAATGCACTGAATTATAAACTCCTCGATCATGCGTATGGTTCGTGTTGTACTAGAATATATTTCACCTCTCAATCGGTGATCAATTTACATAACTGTACCACCGTTGTAAATAGTACACTGCGTCATAGAAAGTGCTTTAAATTGAAGAGTTGACAGGCAGGTTAGGTAAACAAGACAATATAATCCATTTCGTAAAATAAAAAGCCCGAAGTAGACGCCCATAATGGTGAAGTTTCTTTTGATATATTTGAGTATTCTTGGTGCAGCCGTTTTTGTGAAATCGCAGGATGCTATAGTACAATGGATATTCGGCGAGCTAAATGGAGTGACTGACACAGTGAATTTTGATGGAAATAATTATGAACTTCATAAGTATCTAGGTATTCCGTTTGCTAAACCACCGGTCGGGGAACTGCGATTTAGAAAAACAGAACCGGTTGAATATATGGATTCACCATTTCACGCTAACGAATCTAGCATGGCATGTGTTCAGTTTGATGTTAACATTAACTTTTCACAGTCCAGAACATTTTCTTCACAGTCTGAGGACTGTTTGTATTTAAATGTTTATGTACCTACGAGACAAGCCGATTCAAAATCGGGTCACGCTGTAGCTATATGGATCCATGGCGGTGGTTTCATCGGCGGCGCAAGCAGTAGTTATAATGCAACGTACTTGTCTGTTTATGGTAATGTAATTGTTGTGACAATTAACTATAGACTAGGTCTATACGGATTTCTGTCAACAGAGGATGACAACGCTCCGGGAAATTATGCATTCTGGGATCAGCACATGGCTTTCAAATGGGTTCATGATAACATTGGGTTTTTTGGTGGGGACAATCAAAGGGTGACCATATTTGGCGAATCTGCTGGAGCAATAAGCGTGTCTCATCAAGGACTCATCACACAGAATAAAGGTCTGTTTCAAAGAATCATAGCGCAAAGTGGTAGCGCTCTAGACCCTGCAAGTCCTAAATTGGACCTCAATGCTCTAGAAGATGCCCAAAACTTTGGAAAAATATTCGGATGTGATATCACCTATACAGAGTTATTAATGGATTGTTTAAGAAGTAAGTCAAACGATGACATTATAAATGCAATGATGAATAACGGCATCATGGCTATGAATTTTGATCATGTTGTGGACAATGTATTGATAAAGCGTGACGTTACGACGATCCCATCAATTATGGATAAACAACAACTTGATGAAGTTGAATTTTACAGATCACTTGATGTCATGAATGGTTTCAACTCTCACGAAGGTTTTCTTATAGCTGAATTTTTTGTAACTGACGGTCCAAAAGATTTATTAATGTCTCGAGAGCAAATGAAAGCAATGCTCGGACCTATTCTTGGAGTTTTTTTAGGACATCCTGTAGACGAAAGCGTCATTGAAGTGATAATGGCCGAGTACACGAATTGGACTAGTCCAGACTCTCACGAGGAAGTGCGACTTCAATTAATTAAATTATTTGGGGATTTATTGTACGGTGGGCCAGCAATTGAAACTGCTCTTTTGCATACATTTTCAACATGGCGTGCAAAGAATTACGTGTACCGGTTTGTAGCAAACCCACCCTTTGGTGAACTGGAAACCCCTGAATGGGTCCCTGGTGCGAACCACGCTGATGATCTTGCATTTATATTTGGTATACAGGGTTACATGCCCTACATCGACCCAGTCACAACATGGGATCTACCATTATCCCGTAAAATAGTACGCTACTGGTCAAACTTTATGAAATCAGGGTAAGTTTTAATCTTTTGAAACAATATGCTTGTTATTGTAGAATATCATTATATGACTGACAGAAATATGATAGTTCTGGTATGTTGAGCATGTGTTACTGCATTGCAACATCTCCACAACGCGAATCTCTGGGAGAAGCAGAATTTGACTGTTTGTTGGGGAAGTTCTTGCTCTGGAGAATTCAGATTGATAGTAAATACTTACATTCATACCGTTGCAAAAGAGATGTTGATACTTACGATAGAATATACATATATATTGAATAAGATCTCTCTTCAATAAATTTGAACAGTTCTCTAATTCAATTGGTGAGAGGCACACATGAATGTTGCTTGCAATAATCATATAATGATAGCAACTAATAATTAAGACCTTTTCAAATCAATTGAAGAGCTCTTCAATTCATTGGAAGAGGTCTCTAGTTATTTGAAGAAGTCTTCAAATATGTCAGTTTATGTAGCTTTGGTGTTCCATATAAGTCTATTATTTGGAGACCTTTTCATTTATATGGCGAAAATGTTGCCATATTTGGTTGTCTTAGCGTCTTAAAGATCAAAGCTTTAATATCTTAATTTATCACAAAAAGTACACCATTCTTGCCATACGTCACACAACAAAGGACAATGTGAATTATGTTTTGTATTAGTCAGTTTCATGTCTCGATCTGGATGTTTGAAATTCAGTCACGTTTTATGGATGGAGTCAACATTCATTTTATACAGTAGAGATCTGTACTTGCAACAAATTATGACATATCTTTCTGAATCTGCGTGTTACAACCCGTTTTGTAATAAAACCCCGTTTTGTAATAAAAAGTTCGAAGTTGACAGATACGTTTTATTTCGTCATGAAATTACTGGAAATTATTGTAATGTCTTGTGAATGTTGCGTCCCCCGTATCAACGTACATGTATATATCAAACTTCTTTCAATTTCAGAGACCCAAACTATCCAGATAAGGTGAGCCCTGTTTGGCCGCAGTACGACATGGCATCTCAAAGCTACTTGAAACTGGAAGAATATACAACTAATACGTCTGTAGGACATTTCTGCTACGCCAAGGAAAATAACTTTTGGTACAATGTTATACCAGAAATCAATATGGCAATGGATAAAATGTCAAAAGGCAGCTCCGACTGCGTGTCGACTGCTAGGAAGTGTTTACCATCAAAGTTGTTAGCATTGTTAATGTCTGTTCTTTGTATATTATCTATGTTATAAATGAAATTTATCATCAAAACAACTGCTTTGTGTGACATTTACAATATGTTTTCCCTTTCCAATTTTGTGAATATTTTCTCTCAATTCGTATTTTTCCTGTTTTGTTACTTAAATACTTTAAAATGACAAACTTGTTCATGTTGGGCGAGTCGAGCAATATTGTCTAGAGCGCGAAACTATCATTGCCATACTTGTTGTTAAACTAGCACAAATACATTTAAGTTTTAAGGGTCAAAATAGAAATGGCAACTGTGTGTTTTGATTCTTTAACACATGTCAAACTACATGACTTCCAAAATTGACATAAGCTTAATTTCGCAAATATTTCACAATCCGGTTCACTTGATAGTAAACATAAATTCCATAACCCCGTGTACGTTTTAATCTCTGATAAAATGTGTATACATACTCTATGTGATATTCAAATCAACAAGAAATTCAGTTACTGTACTTCAATATCGCCATGTCATATGTGTTGAATAACACCGTGAAAATCAAAGCACTGAAAGTGTTGTTTGGAATTGTGGTTTTATATTAGCGGGAGGAATGTACAGCTGCCGCTTCAAACCAAAACTCTTAAATCATTCAAAGCGCACATGATGTCTAAAAAAATTTATATATGTGTCATGTATTACAATATCTTTCAAACTGTATTTCCTCGTTTTATTTATGCGACTGTTCGTACGCAATAACGCATAGTTTTAGCATTTCTTTTCGGGAGGGGGTTATATTATTATATAAGGAATTATGTGTCTGAAAACCGACAACACATGGATTAACTATAATAATACTTCATTTAAATAATTTTCAATGTATAAAGACTTCCATAAAATAACAACCAATGGTAAATCAGAACTTATAAATAGACGCTTAACGCCAAAATACATGTAGTATAATTGCCATTTTATACGACAACCGCGAAAACATAAACACCATGATATAAACTATAATGTAATTTTGCCTATAGATTCAAATTCTCACGCTGTCATCCAACAGTTCAGGCTTTGTTCAAGCGAGAGAGACATATATACACCCTGTTATATAGTGTATGTTTACAAACCTACTTTGTTAGAGTTGAACTAGAAGTGTTTGTCAATATTTGTATATATCGGATGTGTTGAAGCAAAACTATACATACTCCACGTCGTGGTTATATCCCTTGTCAAATTGTAAAGATGTATCTGGCTCATCAACCAGTATTGTTGTTACATTGGCTAAAACATCTCTAATAAGAGCAATTGCAATGTATCACTGATTGAAAATATCCCTTTTTTACCATATTACTAATAGACAAAACTTGTAAAATAGCATGATTGTTAAAAATTGGAAGTTTAAAAAAACAAATTATGATGTACAAACGTCTTTCTTCAACAAATACGGATCAATACATGATGAGTTCAATCTATGTTAATGCATGTTTATTGATATTTTAACTATACGAAGAATATTCTTCATGTATGTTTAGGTAAAAAAAATGAACCAACATATGAGCATAATATAACTTTAATTTATATGACAATGATTACAAAACTAACATAATGCTTAAAATAAAATAATTTTATCCGACCTATGCCCTGAACCAGTCAAATTTCTGCACGGAGGTATATCGTCGTACATCGTACTAAGTGCATATCATGTCAGGTTTTATGGACGGTATAACGTCGCAAAACACCCATACTTAATTTCAGCTATGTTTGAAATATGAATATGTTAAATGATTCATTGAAATATACTTGCTTGAGATTGATATATCCACCTTATGCAGTGAAATTATCAAAATATAAATAAAAGATTAAGAAATAAAATATCTAATACATTTTCTGCACAGTGTAATTTTGCTGTCATTTCTACATCTACTGAAGAATGAACTGTAGGTCAAAATCTTAAGTTAAATATATTCAATGCTTTCATACAGTTTTAATTAAACGAGAGGCGTCTATAGCGGTGCATGTTCTGAATAATCGAATTTTCTACAATGACTATAACGACTAAGCAAATAATCATTATAATTTCCAATATTTAACAAAGCATGTATTTTGCATATCGCATTGCAAAATTAATCTTCCTTTTATGAAAGGAGCATAAATATGTTAGTCTCTTATAACGTAAGATTTTGGGCTATAAATAGAATTTTACATAAAGTTTACATAAATTTTGTAAAATATTGTAGCTTAAATAACTCTGCAAAGTCGAATAATAGAATGCATTCAGACATTATATATTACATCGCGATAACGCAAACAACCTCCAGCGAACTTATTCAAATTACTGAAAGAATGTCTTGCCTACTGACATTCAATGGAGGAATCCTCTCCAGTCGGGCATCTCCTCTAATCCGGATTTTATAGTTTGTCCGAGGGGTGTTCGGATTAGGGAGTTTCCACTGTACATGTACAACTGGCAAGTAATTATCACGAAGTGCGAATAGCATGTGTCGCCAACCTACCCGTCAATAAACAATAGAATATTAAGCGGTCAATGAAAGGTGTGAATTATTGTAGTGTTCGACCTATCTATGGTGAACACTGAATGAAATGATAGCTAGGGACCCCAAATCCTGTTCGAGTGTTCCAACTATCTCTGTTCGAGTGATCTACTGTTAAATAATATGAAATAAGAAGGGGTTTCGCCGGGACTTTAGAACCTGTTCGAGGTATCTACTGTGTTCGAGCCAAAACTGTTCGAGGTTTCGAAGTTTTACTGTATGCACTGTATAGGATAATATCGTATCCTCTTCATTTCTGGACAATTGGCGGGCTCAACATGTTGTCTTTGAGCATCTAGTTTATATACACTAAACAAATTAAGAAACTTCCGTTACGTTTGCTTGAACATAGCTGGATGAAAACAAATCGGGGGAATCATTGTATATGCGTTTAAAGAGTGTTCCATGATGCATCGTTTGGTTAACAGAAATTGGGGGAAATATTGAACAAGTGATGCAGGGGTTAAAACAAAATAACACTTAATAACGGGTATGACCACCTCTTGAGTTGACCACTGCAGTGCATCGCCGGCGCAAAACATTGACTAAGGTGTTGATTTCTGCCTGTGGAATATTGTTCCATTCCTGAATGAGCGCTTGACGAAGTTCGTTGATGTTAGCAGGTGGGTTGGGACGACGCCTCACTCATCTGTCCAGAATATCACAGACGTGCTCGATTGGGTTGAGATCAGGACTTTTAGCGGGCCAGTCATCAATTAAATCAATGTTATTTGTTATAAGAAAATTTACAGTTTCTCTAGCTGTATGAGATGTGGCATTATCATGCTGAAAAAACGAGATGTTGACGTTGTTATGGAACAGAGGAATATCGTGATGAGCGAGAATGTCATCGCGGTAACGATGAGCATTTAAATTGCCATTAATGACGAGTAGAGGTGAACGATAACCATGGGCAATGGCTGCCCAAAAAATGATAGAACCCCCGACCCCGAAACGATCTAGTTCAAGAACACAACAGTCAACATAAGCGTTCAATTCTCCTATGGTAGACGCGCACCCTGCCATCACCACGATGTAAACAAAATCTGGATTCGACGAAAAAAGAACGGTATCCCAGCGTCGTCGTGTTTAACGAGTGTGAACACGTGCCCAATTAAGACGATTTACACGATGACGTTGTGTTAAAATGCATCCGACGAAAGGACGTCGTCCGTATAATCCGTTCTCCCGCAGACGATTACGAACAGTTTGCCCACTGATTCGGTTATTATGAAGCCCATGTTTGTTAGCAGCAGTAGCAGTGGCATTTTGAAATCGATTGCGCACATGCGTATTCATGATATAGCGGTATTGACCACGCATTGTAACACGCGGACGTCCACGTCATGGCAAGTCGTCGGTGTGTCCTGTCGTTCTGAATCGTGCACGAAGATTTCGTATCGCTCGACTAAAACTCCCAACATGCCTTGCAACGTCTTCTGTCGACATGCATGCATCAAGCATGCCAATCGCACGTTCGCGTAAATTATCGGATATTCTTGGCATACTAAAAATGCTACAATGTAGAAAATGTTCATTTGTTTGACAAATGTTGAAGCGTTTTCGTTCACTTGACAACAATCTCAGTAAGACAAGTACAACAAATTGACCGAATACCGCACGGGACATGCGGAACAATTCATGCACGTGCAAATCGAGTTTCACGTTGTTGACGATTAACAGAACAAACATAATCGCTAAAATTCATGAATCCTGATAACACAGGTCAAAGCTAATATTACCTATCTACTTTCTTTACACAATGATTTCTATAACACAACAAACACTATGTGTATAAATCGGAAGTTTCTCTTTTTGTTCAGTGTATATAGTTTACTATTGACGTTAATCTATTGTTTTACGTCTACAAAATACTGTAATAATAATAGTTTCAGGATAGATGGTTTTAGTTTGACTTGGGCAATACCCCGTGCTAGATAAACACGAAATACTTTCAATTTGTATATGTATTATATTCACTTATATGTCCAGTTCTACTAATTTTGTACCGAAACAATGTTGACTTACATATGTTACGAACTTGAAATGTGTTGTACGTAAATACCCCGATGAATATTCAAATGCATGTCCTGTTCTATTCTAAAATGCCAAATGTGGGAAAATTAAGGAACGAATCAAGTGTATTAGTCCACATTATTATGTGTCGAAGCGTTTTTTGGATTGTCAGCCAGTCAATTCCTTACTCCCCCAGTCTCATCGATCCAATAGATATTTGCAATACACATAAATAGTACGTTATGTGATTTAACCAGTGACGTATGGTAACCTATCAACTTTTATAATTAGATGTCATTGGAATCAAAGAAATATCCGCAAATGCAATTAGTTTCATCTGGCATTAGTTTTTTCCGCAATTAGAAGGACGATTAGAAAAATACGCGGAGGTGTCAATTAAGTCTGTTCATGACGAGGATAAACTCTCGCATTGCTCATCATGCCTAGCGCCATCTGTCATTTTCTAATTTAACGTCAATAAACACATGCGTTACTTTTTGCGTTTCCTTAATGATTTTTGATTGTCTGGTAAAAGCTTGCATGATTAATTATGTAACTTAAAATGTTTGTTCGCTGACTACAAATAGGCGAATCTCTGCCTGGAGAATTCATTCCGATTTGCGTACCGTAACGAATTGAGAATAGAAAACCGAACTCGTAGATATTCTGTGAGTAATTCTACGTTTGATTAAGTAGTTACGTATATACGTCGTTTGATAATGAGAAACGAGATAATTTGCGTTATTTCAATGCTCAGCAATGGGTTAACGTTTTCATCGGGCAACAATTGGACATTCCTGCCACAGCTACAAGAGTTGTGTCCCTATTCTTCGTTTTGTGAGGAAAATGCTACTATGAGTTTGGCGGAAAACAACACAAGACGTCCATGCTGTGAATCATGTTCCTGTAAGCCCGGATGTGAAGTACATAATAATTGTTGTTTCGATTTTGTAAGCTCCAGAAAAACTGATATACTGCGGAAATTGTATCGAATATTGAAAGAAAAACTACAAATTATTTCATGATACACTCATGTTCAAATAACCGATATCAACCAGATAACAGTAATGAAACAATATGCGTAGTTAACTATACAGATTATAACTTATTCGCGCCTGTTGTTTCGCCGAAAACAGGAGATATTTACGTGAATGCAGACTGTGCAATTTGCAACAAAGTTTACGACATTATTCCTTGGAAATTGGCAGTCAAATGTCCACAGGACAAGGCAGATCATTCATATGACGCACTTTTACATGGTGAAGATGTTGGTACTTCAGGGTATTACCTGTCTTACGTTCCTCCAAAACATGTTAACCTGGAGCCACGGACATGCCTGACTGATGTGATTCGGGAATGCAATGTTACTGGTAAAGCACATGAATGGGAACCCGTATGGGATTACTGTCCAATGTTTAACGCTACATTTTCAAAATCAGCGAATATTTTTTATGGCAACATATTTTGCTTCTTGTGTAGCGGAGATTCATCGCCGCATCCAATCAGCACGACATGCCTTGACTTTGACGATTACATGTATCCAACTAGCATTCCGTTCACTGCGGTGTTCGCTGGCATTAATTTTGCGGAATTGGATGTCAGCATATCGGACCACAGTTTTGGTGGTTGCAGTCCAACAGAAGCATTGGTGCATTGTTACAAGGTATAATCTCATAATATAATATGTTTAACACCAATTTTTGAGCAAGTTGTCTAAAACATTCATGATGCCACATAACTTTAAGTAAAACAATTGAATGTTATGAATTATTAATTATTTCCGTCTTTCGATATTTCTAAATTGTGATTATTGTGTACTGGCTTCAGAAAAAATGAGTATATGAGAATTTTGTACTTCGTACTGTATGTTTTCAACAACCCCTATGGAACACATAGCTTCGTAGCTTATGACAAATGTATTTTATATTGTAAAATGCACTTTCTTGTCGACCCTGCACAGCCTAAAATTAGGCCAAGCCAAATTGGAATTGTGTTAAGCGTCCGCGTGCGCCTAGGTTTTGCGCTCCTCGAGCCAAAAAAACAACATAATTATTTTTCTAGTAGGCTAAATATTCTCAAATATTTTCGATGTCCATGATTCGACAACAGCAATTTTAGTTGAGATCCGTAACGATGTGTCAATTTGTGTGAAAACGAGTCAGTTTTAAATTAAATGTGTATTCATGTGATAGATCTAGTTTGGAAACAAACCATTTTGTTTTCTTACATTAACATATCTAAAATTATGCATCACTTATTATTTGCGGATATTTGTTTTTTTCGTAATGAGTTTGTGTTGTTTTTTAATAGGTAAGCTAGGTTTCGCGAACTTAGGTTGACTCTTCACAAAATTCCAATTTGGCATGGCCTTATACAATATTCTACTTTCATTGGATCATGCCATTCAGATACCCTATATTATATAGCAATGTAACATGGTGTGTGTTGTGTTCCTCTTCGTTTTTAAATTGTTGTGCAGTCAAACATTGTTTCCAATGTCACTACTTTTCTGGATTTGTATTGTACCCTTTTCCAGTCTTATTTGTTCTGTGTCCAAAAGCTCTCTATTCAGGGCCTCTGTTGTATGTGGTCTTTCGTGTGTCTCTTTCTTACTTCCATTCACTAACCTACTACTTTAACTACTTGGTGATACTTCTGGCGTGAACCTATAGTACAAAGTTGATTTACTTGCAGACAGAGTGTCGGCGTGTCACATGTTCAAGGGGACAGTTCCGAGTTGGAGGTAAATGCGAGTGTTACAGTAAAGAGTGGATCGGTGGGCCATTTACTGCAGTCTTAAAATTAACACCGCTTGACAAGACAGGAAAGATGGACAGAACTGTTTTGTCTGATCTGCAACGTGAACATGGGTATGATAAGAACGCCAGTTGGTTGAAACGGAATGCCATGAAGGGTTGAAATGTTAAAGCATTATATAGACATTCAGTTGATGGAAAATATGTAGAATATTTGGTGGCCATATCATCTTATCCGAACAAGAGTGTGAATCCGTCAAGAATACGGACAATATTGAAACGGACACTAAAAGAGACATGGCTACTTAATGTAAAGAATAGCACATTTCGCCTTCAAGTACAGTTTAATCTATATGAGCGTTATAAAGAAACGGACAAAAGATCGATGCTCTCAGTAGGTATAAAAATTGAAGATGAGTATGGATATTTGAACCTGGAACTGTACTCATAAGAAAGTAAAAATAGTTACCTTTTGGCAGTATATTCCAAGGTTCATGATGATTCTACTACTAAGAAATCAGAGTTCTTAACTGAACTTTTCTTGTGCGATCAAATTGAATTTCGTCCGAATGAGTTCCAACTTACAGAGAAATCACATATACTGTTCAAGATAACAAATGAAACATTGTCCGAAGCAGAGTATAGGTCAACCAACTCTGGCAATGTAAGCATTTGTCTGAACAGATTTCCTTTGAACAAAGGCTTAAAAACTCTCCATAATTTTCGATGTTTTGTAGTTTTTCACTCGTGTTGTTTTCAAAAAGCAATGTGTTTTGAATGAAGTCGACAACAGTGATTTCTGTAACTCCATGCGTTAATATAGTTCTTCAATTTCTTTATTCATTGTTCCCTGAAGAAAAATAATCATGAACAAGTTGTAAACTCAATAATGATTGTACCAATTGGTATTACTTCAGACTTAATTTCCAAATGTAAAATGGTATGTAAATAGCATGTTTTACATTTATGTCGTAAAATTCAATTTGGTGAATGTAGGCCTACAGTTATCATGTTGAATTGCGGTCAACGAAATGATATTAAAATATATGTATCCTCATAATATCATATTTAGACGAACACCAGTAATAAACTTTAATTCAGAAACGTTTTGTCCTTCGATGTTTTGTTGTAAATGTCTTTTAAACCCTAAGGATCTTTGCATGAGTTGTCCCATTGTTTTAATCTGACATTTCCTATAAAATTGTTTCTCACTTCTAGTTTCCCATTTTTGAATTATCTGTGAATATTCGTAGTAACACATTCTAGCTGAGATATGTTTGGTTACTCTAGTAGGATGTTGTATACTTTGCGTAAGTTCGAATTTAAGGAGAGTACTAGCCCATTTGTTATTTTTGTATATCATTCCAATAACGAGTTCCCTATATATCTAGTTTAAAATTTAAACCTTAAATTAACTAGTTTCGTAAGTGATAACCACATAACTTTCTAATTAATTATGTAGTTGACATATATATGGCAACATGCTCTGTTGCATCTTCCGAGCTATTTCACTCGCAAAAAAACCTTTAAAACAAAGGCGCGTATCGTCATACGTTTTGCTTTTTCTATGCGATGTAGATTTGATTTAACTTTTCAGACAACTTGAAGTTGGCAAATGCATTCTTAAATTGTAGCCGTGGCGATGTTATCCGCAAGTTGTTTTAGCGATGAATTTTGACATGTTATCAAGGAGCAATTATATCTATACATATACTAAAGATACCTTCTTCAGTTATTTCACTTACGTATGGTAGTTATCAATATAGTGCAAAGAAATACGTCTTCGTTGTTGTATAATATAATGATATTTGTATTCAGAATGTACACATACATAATAATATTATATCGCGGCAAAGTAAGTTCTTGTTTATACAATTAAATGTGTTATTGATTTGATAGGTTAGACGGTGGCGATAAATCATAATCAGTCACTATTTTAGACATATCCTTTGATTAGCCAATGAAAGTTATAAAGTCGCATTTTATTCAAGATAATGGATAGTAGATGGTCAAGTGACTCAGTAGTTGACGTTGCTGATTACGAATCCGAAGGTTGTGGGTTTGACCCCTCATCCAGAAATGCTTTGCCGTATTTACCACTTAACAAAGTACTGGTATGTAACCACAAAAGTAATGGTTAAACTCCGGCAAATACTAGTTAGATGCCAGGAAAATGGTACCCGTTGACACTTTGCAGTGACTGCTTTGGGTTCAAAATTGTATTTTTTTGGCCTAAACTGCTCTACTGGCAGGTAAATTTCCGTCTTCGGCTTCCCGCTTCTCTAAAGCCACCTTTATGGTATGCGAGGGACATACCAGGTCGACCGACAATAAATGTACATTAGGAAAAACGTACACGGCTCATGTACCTCATAAACTCAGTTATTTGACGAATGGTATTTCCCGTAGGCAAGCATAAACTGATTCAACCGCACACAGATAATGGTCGGTCTGTTGGTCACAGCCGGTATGTCAACATATCTTGTCATTCTAATAATTCGCCATTATTGCCATGGTGGGAAGTTGAATTTGGTTTGAAACTACTCTACGGTATAATATTTGCGACATCGTTTAAATGAAGTTGAAAATGGCGGCGTCCAAGAAAACGCACGACATCGGATAAAATATGTGAACTACTGTACACAAATGAAATGTGTCAGAACAATCGCATAGAAACAGAACAATGTTGTACCGCTGCAAAACTAATGATTCGTGTAACTTGTACAGACAGTGCAACTACAAGACAGTTGTCAACTTCGTGAACCTTGGACAGATTGGGTAGTTTAACATGCTGATGATGCCAAAACAGCAGATTTGCTACAATTCACCATACAGGTAAATTTATGTAAGATTCTAATCTTTATAATTCGTCCGAGATCGGATCGAGCGAAATTTATTCATGAATGTATTCAAAATACATAACAATTTCAGTCTGCTATCATCTTGGATATCTGGACTGCAGGCAAACTACCCGTACAACCGTAGACCTTAACTCATTAGTAATACATATTTGCAGGCATCGGCATGCCGACAAAACGATAGTCTCTTACGAAATATTTTTTTTAATTTTCTAGCAATTTTCATTGTCACAGCGGCATTTCTATGACAGTGAAACGTGTCTATTCAATGCACACTCGCAAGCTTTCTTTCCACATGTTTACTGTCCTACTTGTGGGACATTACCGAGTCGTTGTAAGCGGCTCGCTGAATGGCTGTGGACGCAAGTCGATTCGCCTGTCTAAAAATCGAAAAATAGTGACCTCTACGCTCACACACAGCGCTTTGATTCCACTACCGTTACATTCACACGCTGCTGTATTACCTAGTATATTTTGATATTTGACCTTACGATATCACCGTTCGTTCCTGATACTAAATGTCATTGGTCGGCACGATCACGTGACTACTGAGTTTATAAAAGATGGGTATTTTTCAGTGTTAAACCAATAAAATGTGTACACAATGTAAAGCCTTTCGTGTCGTAGGAAATTTTGTCTTTCTAGCTAATCGGTTTTATTTCATGTCATTAAAAGTTTAGCATTTACAGAAGGCGGTGTTGCGTTCTTTCATCGAGAATTGTACTGATACGTAACAAATAGCTTGGCGAATTTGAGTAACAAGATGCAAAGTAACGATATGACGCATTTTAAAATATACGCGGATTCCGCATCGACAGTTGTTTAAATGACCTTAAATCACAACACATTTACAGGCATCGGAATAATTTTGGCATGCCGACGAAACGATACTAGTAGTCACTTACGTTATCGATTTATTTAGTTTTTCTAGCAATTTCCATAGTTACAGCGGCATTTCTATGACAGTGAAACGTGTCTATTCAATGCACACTCGCAAGCTTTCTTTCCACATGTTTACTGTCCTACATTTGGGACATTAGCGAGTCGTTGTAAGCGGCTCGCTGAATGGCTGTGGATGCATGTCGACTCGCCTGTCTGAATATAGAAAAATATCAGTTGTGCGGGAGTTATAAAGCAGAGGGTGATTGTGAAGGTAACGGCATAAGCGCCCGATGCTAAAGGAGAGTAACATACCTCATGGAAAACGACATTCCATAAAACATAAATCATTTGAGGAGGCTCAAGGGTACATACGTAAGGCAACATGAGCGTAAGGAATTGCATGGCCAACCATAAGGGATACCAAGGAGAAGCAAAGAGGAATGACTAAGGGGAATGTAATGGATGGAATACATCACAGGGCAAGTCAAGACAGCTGGCAACAATAGACCGAACGTGGTGAGTAAATAACACGAACACTACATACATGAAAGCATTACACAGGGAAAGGGACATATAACATACATGCACATTTAAATCACAAATAGAAATAATAACCATATAGCGATTTACAGACTTGGAACTGTCAATAAAAATACAGCTAACTAACCTCACACTTAATCGCTTATATGGTCATTGATTTCCAACACATGTACATAAATTGACTAAGTAGGTAGTAACTAATCATTAAAAGCAAGTAACCATTACGTACATAACAACGGACACAGTGTGCAGGAACAAACCGCCTTATAGTATGGGTTACATATATAACTTCATTTAGTCTTAAAACATTTGCGTCCGGCGTGCAGTCAAATCAGGTGCGAAGATCTATCAAGTGTTGATTTACTTAAAATCTTATCTGCAGTAGTGCTCATTATGTCAGTTTTATAACCCGTCCATATGATTTAATAAAAGTCCTCTAGATTACTGTTTGCCTTCGAGTGACGGAAAGTTTATAATCTCAAAGTCATAATCATCTCGTTTATTGTAATCGTAATATCTTGAAGTAATAATGCCATTTTTCTAGGTAGTTCTGAACCTTTAAAGTATATAGGTATTACAGATTTCTATATCTAAGATTGTTATATCTTTATATGCTTTGTATATTAATAAAATCAATGCCCTTATTAATAAAAGATAAATAGTAAATCTATCAATAATGGGTTCATTCAAAATCAGACAAACTGTAGTTTTCATAATAATATTTGTTTAACCTTTGCTGCGTTTGAGGTTATTAATTGATTATACAAACAACTGATAAAAGTTACTTGAGTTGTGGATTTTACGAGAATTTTAAAAACGAGTAACGAGTTGGATGATTAAAGGCCTCTTTATTAATGGGGGAGAAAACATTTTGTTTTGCTTGGGTTGTCCGTCCGTTCGTCTGTTCCAAAACATGTCCGTTCCCTAACTTTTAAACTGCTCGAAGGATTTTAAAATTACTTTCCACAAGTGTTCACCATATTGAGGCGATGTGCAGAACGCACGTCTTAGTCGGTTCAATTGAGGAATATGACCAGATTTAGAGGTCAAATGTCAAACGCCTATATTTCGAGTCCTCTTGAACCCCTTGAAGAATTTGAAGTAACTTGCACAATGATCATGACATCGAGACGATGTGAAATTAGTATCTGTAAATAAATTGGTAGAGACATATTGTTTTTGACCTGCATTCCTGATATATTATTTCACTTTTATCCCGTATAAGTATTACAATTACTGCCAAAGTGCCATGGGGGAGACATATGGTTTTGTTTCAAAAACAACCATCTAGTTTCTTCTTGGGTTTCTTCAGACAACTATATTAAACAGCACTTAGACAAGTCTGCTTAATCTCTCTCTTACTGTAAGAGGAGCAAAATTATTTCCTTAGGAATACCGATCTTTTCCTGGTATATCAATTGTCTACAATTGACAAAAATGTTATAAAGTAGAACATGGACTGGCTCTGAAGTTTAGATACTTTAGTCGTTGAGCTGAAACAATAATAAACTATACATCTGGCTATATGAGGTGTTTTGTGTAATTTCGGTAGCCAGTTGTGCTAAACATGTCATTTTCATTCAAAAGTTCAATATTTTACACTGTAACAAATCTCAAATGTGTTTAAATGATTTCTTCAGATAGTACTTTGCAGTACGATTTTGAACTAAATAACCTAGATTTAGAACGTATGTCACAATATAACTGCGTTATAAGACACCTTTTCAGCTAGTACAACACAAATAAAGTCTTGAAATTCTAAAACTTCGTTCTCAAATAACGAAATGGAACCTTGTGATCACTCGTTTTTGGATTTGATTCCTGATATATTAAGCTCATTTTTTGGTTCATTTATTTATATAAGCAATCATGAAAAATATACTTTATCTAGTTAAAACTTCACTAAATATGCATTATCACAGAATACATTTATAATGTTTTTCTCTGTATTTGACGAACAAAGGCATTTGTTTTATCATAACAATAAAAAAAACTTCCAATTTCTTAACCAGCAGGTGTTTTTTTACTCGTTTTGTCTCTTAGTAATATGATCAAACAAGATTGTTTAACCGGTTATACATGGCAATGGTTCTTATTAATAATGTTTTAGACTATGGAACAACAATACTGGATGAAGCCCATTAAAAACATTTAGGTTCAGATGGGCCAGACACATCTTTAATAATATGTTTTTGTCTGGAATTAAGTTAGTTAGATTTTGCGTGTTTTCATTTACACCATTTATAATTATATTAAATAAAAATCATTTCTATGAAATATCAAATTTATATTCAGCTCTACATTGAATATATCGTTGCCATCATGAACAATAGATCTAGGGGCTTTCAAGTAATAAAATAATTGAAGATCACCCCTGAATCTTGAATATAGAGATTCTTCATATAAATGCGTAGTAATGTTATGCCGTGTCTCCTTACATAACATGTGAAAATGAATAAATAATTTTATGCGAGTTGTGTATGCCACATTTATGTGATATTTCTTGTGAAGTTGTAAGTAGAAATGGACAGACTGTGTCAGTCTCAGACGAAATTGTACAATGGACAGCAAACTTTGAGCGACGACGAACAATGCCTTTTCACGATCGTCTTAGTTTCGAATGAATTAATAGGGAAGAAAACAATATTAACAGGCAGACAATATGATTCCATCACCAAAATATGATCTCAGTTTAGTTATGTTCATGAAATATAGACATATTTCTATTTTCAAAATATTTATTTGACATGGAGCAGCTGCAATGTGAAACAGATATAATTTATATTAATTTTAAGTTTCTGTATTAATTTCTGAAACTCGAACTGACGGTGAAAAAATGTTTTTCAATTAATGAAACTACGACTTCAAACAAATTAATTTCTGACAAGAACAAGATATATAAGGCGGTAGTTTTGATTTATTGGCAGACTTTAATTTCCGAGATACAGGAATACAATAATGAATGTTAACTATGCATCTGCCAAGATGATAAACGAGATGGCGAGCGATTGGTTTAAAAATATGATAGAGAGTAGATCCTGGGAGGTCATATTAACAATAACAATTCCTCACCATTTCAATATAAATTTGTTATATAAACTCATAAAATAAAGAATTAGAGGGAATTGCACAACAAAACCAAAAAGGAAGCGTAATACAACTACGCAACGATCATTCATTTTTCTGGTTCATTTTGATAATTTCTGAGCATAATTTATATTTAAGATTGATATGAGAGATTTGTACGTATACGGCGTTAACTATATTCTTTAAAATCTGGGTAATGTATGTTTCATTCTTAGATGCTATCTCTTAATGCTTTTGGACAAAAATCTAAGTTTTTAGAAAGTGCACAGGTTGTACCAGATATACAGATAATTATAAAGTTCTTATTCATATGTATTTCTGTTTGTGCTTTTATTAATGAAAATACTACGTGTTGTAATATTCACAGTGGTACCACAAGGAGCACTAATTTTTACAGTAGTTTGACTATAGCTAACAAATTATCAAAGCTTTTAGTTGTTATTAGATGAATATAGACATACACTATAGATTTTGTACATTCTGCATCAAACTTAATATTTATTGTGTAGAAAGTGAAGAACATTTCTGCATAGTGTGTCCATTATATCGAGAACTAAGATGTACTTTTTTAAACCAGAATGGCTTTAGAGCTTTAGTCTGTGAACAGCATTTTTTGCACTGACACGCTTTATCTTGAATACATCATTCTGCAAAAAGAGACACTGAATTAGAGAAATGACGAGTACTAGTAATCGAGACGCATACTCGTTTTAGTATACATATTACAATATGTTTACAAATATTATACTTCAACACTTCAAGTTAAATCCATTCCATGTAATGTCAAACATACTATAAACAATTTTTCGTTTAAATTTCTGACCTGTGGATCAATTTATGATAAAATTTATATTATAAATACGTCTAAACATGTACTGCCTTAACAAATTACGTGTTGGAATATTCACCATTAAGTTGTTGCATACTAATGTAAGAAAATTGTTTATGGTATTTACAGTTTACAAGTTGAATTCACTTTATAATGTGGTAGGATAGTGATATTCTATAAGTATGCTGTTGTAATAATATATATATGCAGATATTTTATTATGTTCTAAAATGTTACAATTTCATAGAAATTATTTATTGTCACAGATCACATTTATCAAAGTAGTAATGATCCCACGATGTTTTATAGTCTATATGTTCTCTTCTCACAATCAGAATAAAGAATGTAGAAGCTTAATTTCAAAAGGTTTTAAAGAGCAATTGTTAGTAAGAACTGAAACTGATATAATTTTTATGTTCGATACTCCTATGCTAATAACCCCCGAATCTTGCACAACGAACAAATCGTATAATAAAATAGCATCATAATTTTATATTTGATTGGAAGCGAAGCAGGAATGACAGCTCCGGATATAGATTAGAAAAGAGTTACCAACCAAATGCCGTGTTAAACACATGTATTCAAGAAAAGTTCAACACTTACTCGTTACTTTTTCTTCACACCTCCATAATCTTATTAAATAGTCATATTATACTGTGAATCATGTTCCTGTAAACCGGGATGTGAAGTATATGGCGATTGCTCTTTTGACTTTCCAAGTTCCAGTAAAACTGAAATATTGTTTTAACTGATCTACAACCTGGGCTAAAGTATAACAGGAAAGCCAGATGGTTAAAACAAAATGCCATGAAAGGATGGAATGTTGAAACATTATATAGACCTTCAGTTGATTGAAGATATGTATACTATTTGGTGGCCCTATCGTCGTATTCAAGCACACCTGTGAATCCATCAAGAGTATGGACAATATTGAGACGGACACTGAAAGAAACATGACTGCTTAATGTTATGAATAACACGTTTCGCCTGCAAGTAAATTTGAATGTACATGAAGGTTATGCAAAAACGCACAAAAGGGTGTTATTACCCGCAGGTATTATTATCAATGAGGAGCCAGGAATTTACTCTGAATGACCAGAGAGATAGGTATCTGTTTGAAGTGCATTACCCGGGTCATGACATTTATTCTGCTGAGCAATCAGCTTTCATAAATGAAATTTTCTTATGCGACCAAATTGAACTTCATCCAGATGAGTTTGAGTTTAAGGACTCACAGCTACTGTTTAATATAACAAACAAAACACTGTACAAAGCCGAATACAGGACAACTGAGACAGGTGGTATTTGTGTCTGTATAAACAAATATTTCCGCAGAACAAGGGTTTCAACATGGTCCATAATTTTCGGCTTGTATGTGTTGCTTTATCATGGATATGTTATATAATATACAATATATAATACATTATGTGGACTTAGCCGTTGATTTGTGTATGAATATGCCATTGGCTCATTGATGTCTTGCATATAAGTGCTAGAAAGAAAGACCACAATACAGCGACTTAATGTTTTCCAAAAACATCCCATGTATGTTGTAAAACCAATGTTTTTCTCAGTTACTGGGATATGATACTTTATTTCAAATATTAAATGAAATATATTATCTAATAAAGTATTACATGTACGTAACGTATAAATATTGGTGGCCCTATCGTCATATTCAAACACACCTGTGAATCCATAAAGAGTATGGACAATATTGAGACGGACATCAGTATATCTTGTACTTCAGAGTTTAATTCTCAATGTTACCATGCATATATATTCCGGTCAAACGATGAGAATACAAATATCATAATAATACCCATCAAGATAAGAGTGAAACAACTGGAGCAGGGAAGGCCCTGTTCACAAATAAGCACTTACCTAGACATATCAAAATAGATGGAGGCACACACAGGGAGGACACAAACATGCATACGGACCAGGCGGCACATGTAAGGACGATCAGAAAATAATATCGAAATGATGATGGACAAACAAAAACACATGTCATAAACCAACTCCACAAGATAATGCTGATTAGCCAGAGTCAAGGTTTATATAATAGTAAAGTCCCGTAATATCAAAATAACATACTTATCCTGTCATGCAAAACATAGTTGTCAGATGAGACATAATATAGTCAATAATCATCAATATCCGGCGGGTAGTTAAAACATAAATGTTATCTTTCAATAAACGATTGTCTCAAATCCAGACGGACAGTAGTTTTTATTATGTTAAGTTTATAACATTTGCGTTTGAGGTTATTAAATTGTTAGGTAAACAACTTGAGTTGTAGGTTTGACGAAACCTGATAAGAAAAATCGCCATAAAAAGTTGTTATAAAATTCTCGTTTCTGAAAGAAAATTAACATTTCAATTATATTTGGCTATTGATGTAACCTTATCCCTGCTTAAGAAATGTGTTTGTTCGATAGTTATAACACTTCAACTGACAACTAGAACGTGCAGACCGAATGAGGTGAGGAAAGTGTAAACTGCATAATGGTGATTTCGGTATATCGCCATTGATCGATAGCAATTTCATTATGTTTGAAATCAAAATAATCGTATTTATAATGAATCCTTGTAGAAATAACACCCTTATTGATAAGAAGGTTTAAGTCCAGAAGAGAAAACGTTATTAAAATCATTTCCTGACTTGATCAAATCATAGAATTGCCACAATTTTTTCAATTCATTTTATAAATAAAAGCATTTGGAAGTGTAGTATAAAGTCGGAAGTTGACATACTTGATTCTCGAAAAAGCAAAGAATGCAATTTATTTAAAACTTCAGCAGACTTTTTAATGCGCCAATTAAGCATTATGACCGGAATTCACATGTATATTGTTGCTGTATATTATAACATCATACTGAATTGTAGTCAGACAACTAGTTAGAAGTGTGGATACTTAAGTTGTTTAGCAGAAACTAGAATTAGCAATACATTTGGCTTTAGAAGGTGTTAGTGTAAATATTTGGTAACATGTCATTTCCTTCAAAATTTCAATATTAATTTACGACCTAATTGAACTGTGTTGTACTATTACGGTGATTCTTCATAACCTGGTTATAGTACGTACGTCACACTATACACTTTATCAGAAGGTACCAATGCAAATAATTTCTGGAAATCCTTAAACTTCGTTATCAAAAGACGAAATGGAACATGGAGTTTCTTCAGTTCAAGTTTCGGACTTGATTCCTAGAAATGAATTAACTGATCAATGATTATAATGATATGGGATTTTCTAAAATTAAGTAAATAAGACTTTGCGTGTCCACTTTTACACCATTTGTTGGCAAAAGTATCAAGAAATTCAAGAAGATGCGCTTTACACATGTGTAAAATTATTTTACTTGGGCTCCTATATTTTAGACCCATTTGAATTATTCTACATATTCTTTTGTAGGAAATAACTTAAAGATTAAAGAACTACTTTAAACTCGACCCAGACATTTTATATAGATAGTACAATACATGATATCTGCTTTGACAAAGACTTACGCATTAGACATTAATGGTCGCACTGTATATCAAACCTCAACGTTTGTTGATGTAAAACGTCAATTATATTAAATATAAATAATTTCTATCAAATATCAAATTCGGAGTTCTTTTAGCTCTATATTGAAAATAGTGTTACCATCACGAACAAGAATTTGTTAGATCATTGATATCTCTTTTAAAGTAATGAATGAATACGAAATCACCACTGAGTCTTTAACATTGAGATCATATTCATACAACTGCGAAATAATGCTAAGCCCTGCCTCCATACAGTAAATATCAAATTATAGATAAGTTTATTCAATTTGTATGTCACATTTATATGATGTTTACTGTGAAGTTTTGATCGGAAATGGACAGATAGTGTCAGAGACAATAATGTACAATGGAGAATAGACGATGAATGATGAACAATGTCTCAGGTGAATACATATAGAAGAAACATAGATTAACAAGCAGACAATATATTTACACGACCATCATATGATGGCAGTTTGATTGTGTGAAAAAATTAAAACACATTTTAATTTTGAAAATGTTTATTTGACAGGGAGCAGCTGCAGTAAGAAATAGACATTATTGATATTCATATTTTAAGGTTCCATATTAATTTATGAAACTCAAGCCTACTGTGATAAAACATGATTCAATAATTGCAAGTAACAAATTCAAACTTTATTCGTGACATAAACAATATATATTAAGCGATTTAATGTCAATTGTAATATATTGGTTGAAAATTAATTGCAGACATACCGGAATACAATAATTAGATTTTAATTGTGCATCTGCCACCTATGATTTACGAGATGACAAACAAGATGGAAAGCTACTGGTGATTTCAGTTCGAAAAGAGGAAAGAACAACACCGTTGTCATCTATTCATAAGTTCGGACTACTTCCATTTCGAAAATGTCGTCATATCCATTTTCGATGTTAATATCAAATCTATGGCTATTCAAACGATGGGAAGCGTTTAGCTAGTTTCACCTACATACTGTGCATTACATCTTTAACATGTTATTTAATACATAACATTGGTACTTATACAGTCTACATTATGCTTACATTTGAAAGTAGCCGAGAAAATGCATAAGTAGACACATATCTAGTTTTGACTAAATCATCATTAAGATTATTAGGACGTTTAAATGTCATATGTGGTTTTCAAGAATACATCTATTTCACAGCATGGTTACTTGATAAATTTAACAAATCCCGGTATTTGTGCGCCTGCAAAATCTAGAATTATGGTCCTGTGTCAAAAAAGTACAAACTGTCTTACAGCGATAATTTTGATTTCCAGAATGTTAAGAATAAACAGTATAACTATAATTACGCTCCAACACAGCGCTTTGATTCCACTACCGTTACATTCACACGCTGCTCTTGTGTAAAGGCAATCATAAATGGAAATGGGGAACCACGGGCCGTAAGGGTGAGAAAAGATGACGAATATTATATTAAGTCAAGGAACTGCCTATGGGTAAAGGGGAACGTAACGTACACTATAGAAATAGGAATACTAATTAAACAGCAAGTTACAGCTTTGGAACTGTCTGTCAATTGCTGGGCTTTAAATCGATTTAAATAACAGCTAGTTAACTTTATACTAAACCGATACAGTAAAACCCCACTTAAATACCATATCAATAATAATACCACCTCAATATAAAGAACACAATATCCAAGTCTTTTTTCACTGTTTAGCTCTTTATTCAACCTCATCATTAAGAACACCTCAATAAGAAGACCAGTTTTCAAAAGTCCCAAAGGAGGTCTTATTATCGAGGTTTTACTGTCTATGGTCACTGATTTCCAACAAATACACATAAATTGACTGCATATGAAGCAAAAGCATTCAGCGCAATTTGACTCATTGTTGTGTATTCCTTATTATTCTCAAAAAGGTGGATAGATTAATTTAAAACTAATGAAGAGGCGGCAAGGATATTTACAATTTAAAATGATTGATCATTACGCATGAACCATGCATCTAGTTTAGGGGGAGTATCCCACCCATTGAAAAGCATATTCACAGTGAAACAAATGGTAACACAAATTGTTTCAATGCAATTTTCATTTTTGTCCCGATTTAACAATATTTAAAGTCTCGTTAAGGACGATAAGTGCTTTTGCTGATAAAATATATGCATTATCCAGAATAATTACATATGAAGTATACCCTAAAACTAAGTTAGCCACGTACTATTAGCGTCACATCAGGTATCAGAAGATTCAATATCAATTCAAAAAGTAATCATTTCTTATCTTGTAGACCGGTTAATTGAACCTAGTTGTTCGCGTTGTATTGACACTTAGTGTATGCATATGTTCTTGATTGCATCAAACAGGTGCATATTTATAAATGGCAAACATTAAATATGATTTCTTTTATTTGTTTTGGTTGAATTTGACGTGAACAATACTTGTGTTGGGTTGAATATCTATACCGCATATGAAAGATCACGGAAGCACATCGGCAATTTACAGAGATTGTGAATAGGGTCAAACATGACGTATTTTGTAAACAAGATATGATGTCCCTTATAGGTTTTATTTCGGTAAGCAAACAGAAATTTCTTATTACTATTAACCGATGATCGCAAAGTTGGGTACATGTAGGCATGTTAGTGTTTCCCATATCCCAATATCGGACCATTCCTATCTTCTTATTTTCAAAATTAGTCAATGTCAGTTCGGTTATGCCTAACGTGTTCCTTTGAAAATCCCAATATATTTCAATGGGGTTATGGCCTAGGCCGTAACTAGGTCAGTCTAATACATTAACGATATTTTGTCCGATACCACTGTTGTGATTGATTAGATGTGTCATCGTCTGAATGTAGTATCCATGAATCTCTGTACAAATATGTGCTGTTGGAAGGAAGAATGAATGAAGAAAATATTAACACACCGTTCACTCGTAAGAGTCCTCTCAAATATACAAAGTTGACTGGCCCCATACACATTTCACCACCTCCCCTTAATGACCCCCTTACTTATTGAAAGAATTACATGAGTCTATTGTATTTGCTTCTAAAACTCATAATAATTTTGAACCAACATATACACTCAGCAAAATTTCTAATTGGTCACTTTGATTTTATTGACTAAACAAATGAAATGTGACCCCTGATTGGTCAATCGTCTCATACCGTCATCATCAGTATTTTCTCAACAAAACGAATCAACGACCCTACAACCAGTGACCATGTGACTTATAATGGTTGTATTCTTCTTCAGCACATACTATTTATATCGTTTGCATAACACGTTGAATGTGTCCTCAGAAAGGCCTTTCGGAAGTGAATGCTAATCGTATTGTGTTATGTTTTTTAATCGAAATCTGCCAAATATTGGCCCATTTCTGTTTGATTTGTTATCTATCGAACTAACGGTTCTACCGCTTCACAACATCGAAAAAACTGGTTTCTTGCCAAATACAGTACAATTTGGCAAGGTATACAGTTGTTAGGGTTATGACAGTGTACATTTTCTGGAAGTACGTCATTTCCGCACGTTCAGTGTGGTAAGAATCAGCTCGGTATCTTAATAGTTGGAGCTTTGCGTTGGAAAAATTAGTACAACCCCAATTGTTATTCTCCTTGTATTTATATAATATGAAAGTAACATATAAATGAGATTTAAGCACTCAAATGGAAATTAACTTATGTTTTAATTGATTAACGCGTTTTGATCAGCTGATAGCGATTCAGATAAGCCGTTTGTTTGACAGGGGGGCGTCTGAACACGCCGAAATTATTACTGAAATACAATTAGTTTTAATGGTTTCCAGTTAGAGAAATAAGTATGCAACATATTTGAACAACACTGGGCCCTTCCAAAAGTATCGAAATCAATTGAAGAAACAACTCATGACTTGTACTCTATAAGTCGGTTTCGCAGTAATGAGTATCTGCTGAGTTTGATAAATGAATATGATGTTTTGCTGCATACGCGTAGTATGTTTTTAAATATGGTACAAATTCGCACTGTATGTAAACGTATATATCCCCGTGAGTACATGTATTCAAGTGCCTAGGTATGTCAAATATTTAGCATACTCCACGGGTGGTGTAATTGTTTTGCGCTTAAATAGTCCATCTGATACATATAATATGTGAATGCTGTAAATGCATAAAATGATATCCAAATTACTTTATCTTACTCTCCGCTCTTATCTGCCTGGAAACATCGAAGCTGAAACTGATATAAATTTGATGTTCGATGCCTCTATGTAAATCAACGTCTGAATCTTGCAAAAAACCCATAAAAAGTATAATATAGCCATCAGTTTTTTTAATATATCAACTGTTGGACGCGTAGCAGGAATGACAACTCTGGATAAATATTAGGAAAGAGGTGCCAACCACGTGCAACCTTTACGTTATATGCAAATATATTGTAGATAAGTTCACACGAACTCATTTCTCTTTCCTCAACCCTCAATTATCTTTTCTAATATTTGTGTCACATTAATTGGTAACATAAGTCATTGTATTCACTTAAAATGATATAAAACAGAGAAAATGTTTGGAAGACGCATTGTTACTTGAATAAATAACGATTATGAATATATTTCGAAAGTGTACATATCGTGTGAGTTATCCAACATTTGTTTAAGTAGAAACGTGTATGCGTAGTTTGACAATGAGAAACGAATTGATTTGTCTTCTTTTATTGCTTAGCAGGGGAATAATGTTTTCTTCAGACAAAATATGGACATTCCTGTCCAAGTTACAAGAGTTGTGTCCATATTCGTCATTTTGCGAGGAAAACGCTACTTTTAGTTTCCCGGAAAATAACACAAGACGTCCATGCTGTGAATCATGTTCCTGTAAGCCCGGATGTGAAGTATATGGCAATTGCTGTTTTGACTTCGCAAGCTTCGGTACTACGGAAATTTTGCGAAAATGTACATCTCCAATTATTTCACGTACAAAAATCCCAACTAAAAGTTATGTTATGATATACTCATGCTCGAAAATTCTATACCTACCAGATTATAGTAACAGCACAATGTGCTCAGTGAACGACACAGATTATAAATCATTTGCGCCAGTCTTGTCACCGAAATCAGGAGATATTTACGTAAATTCAGAATGTGCATTTTGCAACGAAGTTTACGACATTATTCCTTGGAAGATTGCAGTTAAATTTCCACACGGCAAAGAAGATCACTCATTTGACACACTTAAACTATTACATGGTGAAGATATTGGAACAATGTGATGTCACATGTTTTACGTTCCTCATAACATACAAACCTGCAGTCAAGGGAATGCGTAGTTGATGTGATTCGGCAATGCAATGTTACTGGTGAAGCAATGAAATGGGAGCCGCTATGGAATAACTGTCCAATGTTTAACGCTACATATTCTCAAACTGTCAATAACTTTTACGGTAATATATTTTGTCTCATATGTAACACAAATATTTCCTCAAATGAAATGAAGACAACATGTACTGACAGGGATTACAAACACCCAATCAGCAAACCGTACACTGTGATGTTGGATGGCTTGACTTTTGTAGAACTTGATTTTAGTACATCGAATCACAGTCAAGATGAGTGCGGTCTAACTGAAGCATTGGTGCAATCTTACAAGGTATATTTTATATTAAGCATATATAAAATATATAATTTTTCTGCATCAGTCTGTTATCTTTTCATTAAAATGACATCTCCTCTTAAACCGCTTGGCCAATAGTTCAAATTTGTCCAATTGGTTACGGTATGTTGCATAAGTAGGTCATAGGAGCTAAAATTTGAAACTTTAAAACTTTAAAAATCTTCTTGTCAAGCACCATAAGGTCCAGAGCTTTAATATTTAGTAAGTAACCTCGTTTAGTGGTCCTCTATCACGATTGTTCAAATCGTGTCCTATGGATATATATTGGCCACGCCCCAGGGGTCACATGTTTATCATAGACATTTATAGGAAATATCTTTGAAAATCTTCTTGTCCAGAACCAAATTACCCAGTTTTTTTATATTTGATATGTAGCATTGTCTAGTGGTCCAATACCAAGTTTTTGCATTATGTCCTTGTTGTCAAAACTGTTTGATTGACCCAACCCTGGGGGTCACATATTTCTACAGACTTATATAGGAAAATCTTCTAAAATCGTCTTCTCCGAAAACGCACAGCCTAGAGTTTTAATACATTTGTATTTGGTAAATGAAGCATTATTTAGTGGTTCTCTACCAACATTTTTCAAAATGTGCCTTTTGTGTCAAAGCACGCTCGCATAGGGGTCACATGTTTTATGGAATAACTTCGAAATACGAATTGGCAAAGCTACTCAAACGGACGACAAACTCATTCGTAAATACGAAATAATATTACGTTTTTACGAAATAATAATACGTTTAAGGTAAGACCACTCTAATACTCATCTTCAAAAATCTTAACTAAACTGTTTCCATGAGTTTCCTCGATCACATAAGACAACTAAATGCAAAATATTACAAAGTTTCACCATGCCGTTTTAAAGATTTTCAAGTTTTAAGATTAAACCGACTTGCTTTGAAAGTTGAAAAATTCCACTCATTTTCTTCATGCATAAACTTTTATTTTTTAGTTATTCTTAAAAATAAAGTGCTAGTGATAATATGCTTTGTAAAAAATATAGGTGGTACTTCACATGCATACACCCTCCTGTAAATGACGTAATTTTCAAGGTAGCATAATCATACGTAATAACGTGAGTACTCTAATATAATGGACATCAAAATTATCCTCAACGCATCTTTAACAAAATATAACAAAATGAAAAACTTTTACAGTCCAGTTTTGCTTTGATAATATCTTGTAATATGTATGTATCAAATTTTACCGTGCAGAATTATCAAAATTTGGAGAAATATGGCATTTGTTTGGATTGATACAATTTATATTTTATAATTTTATATCAGTTTCATTGTCAAAAAAGTCAGTAAGACAAGAAATGTCATGAAAAAAGCAAAGAAAAAAATTGGGCACTGCGGGGATTTGAACCCTGGACCTTTCGCATGTATGGCAAGAGGCTTAACACATAGGCTAAGGATTGATATTGACCAAGGTATTCCAAATGAATTAAAATTTACATTCTCATTAGGGTGGCCTTACCTTAAACGAAATAACATTACGTTATTACGAAATAATATTACGTTATTACGAAATAATAATTCGTATTTACGAAATAATAATTCGTTTAAACGAAATAATATTTCGTATTAACGAAATAATATTTCGTAAAAATAAAAGTGTAGCTCGAAAATAAAAGTATGGAATGTCACTTTAGGGACTTGGTCCATATTTGTGTTCACGCATTCATGTTTTTCTACTATCCTTAATTATGGTCGGCCAAAAAGGTTTTTATTGCCGTATATATTTGTCCCTTAAATTAGTCAACCCCAGTCGTTTGTGTGATGATATTCTTAGCGGGGATGCCATGTTTTGTGAATATGACAGTCTCTGTAACGTTGTTATATTTCCTTCAATAACACTTATTTTATTATATTTTTATGGTGGCGACTCTAAAACGCAGTCATGTAACTTCGAACGTGTAATGCAATACTAATTTATTATACATGCAGATGGCTAGAGCTGAGTAGAAAAACAGTCCGAAATAAAAAGCAACAGTAGTATTAAGTTATTTAATAAGGTACGACAAGTCCAAAATTATAAAACGTATTTCTGTTTTCGATCCCCTCAAACTCCTAGAAACTAAATCGAAATGCTCTATCTGCCCTGGTCGTCTTTGATCTGCAGTAAAGTTTTGACGCAAGACTTTATTTTACCTACAGGCTGAGTGTCGTCCTGTAGTGTATCCAAGAGGACAGTTCCGACTTGGAGGTATATGTGGGTTTTACAGTAAGGAGTGGATCGGTGGACCATTTACTGCAGTCTTTAAATTAACACCGCTTGACATGACACGAAATATTAACAGAACTTTGTTAACTGATCTACAACCTGAGCTCAAGTGTAGCAAGAAAGCCAGATGGTTAAAACGGAATGCCATGAAAGAATGGAATGTTGAAACATTATATAGACATTCAGCTGATGGAAAATATGTAGAATATTTGGTGGCCATAGCATCGTATCCGAACACAACTGTGAATCCTTCAAGGCTATGGGCAATATTGAGAAGGACACTGAAAGAAAAATGGCTGCTAAATGTTATGAATATCACTTTCCGCCTGCAAGTACAGTTTAATGATTATGTGAATGGGATTTATTCCAAAACGCATAAAAGTGTTTTGTTACCCGTAAGTTTTATTATCGATGAGGAATATGGATATATAAACCAAAATTTTGACATAAATGACCAGAAAGATAAGTATCTGTTTGAATTGCATTACCCGAGTCATGACACTTATTTTGCTGAGGCATCTGTATTTCTAAATGAAATTTTCTTATGCGATCAAATTGAACTTCATCCAGATTAGTTTGAGTTTAATCACTCACATCTATTGTTTAAGGTAACAAACAAAACACTGTATACTGCCGAATACAGGACAACTACGACTGGTGAATTTGTGTCTGTTTAGACAGATTTCCACCGAACCAGGGTTTCAACATGGTTAATCATTTTGGAATTTTGTGTGTAGCTTTCTCATTGATATATTTTACAAAAAGCAATTTATATTAAATCATGTGGACATAGTCGTTGAAATGCGAGAGCCAATGGCTAATTGATGTCTTGCGCGTAAGTGCTAGAAATAATAAAAAAAATATAAAACATATGCACTGATTTAATGTTTCCCCAAAACATCCAATGTATGTTTGTAAAACCAATGATATTTAATCAGTTCCGTATGTGTATCAGAAGCGTATGTATGTGACATATTAGCTGTAACAAGTTGTAAATAAACTGCATATATAGTTATTATGGAAGCAAAGTGTTAGTTGTCATTATTTTGTACGTAATTCACACAAGTTGCTGCATGCTGTGTGTTTATCTGCATTAGATCATCCGCTTAAAATATGTAGTTAACAAATTCGTCGGACGTTCTTTGTCTACTCGGATCTATCACACATCTAGCTGGTTTACATTGGATCCAGTAGTACATGTTTGATGATTTAGATTGAGATTCTTCACAAATGCCTTGATGTCATGATATGGTCTTATCTCAAAAGGACGATGAGAAATTGGTTGGTTTTCTTGACAGGCGTGTCGTAGTACTCAACTGGAAATGAACATGCACTTATTCTCTTCTTGCCTGTTCTATGACTGAATGGCTCAGAATAAGTAGAATTTACATATAAGTCTATAGAACTATAATAATCTTGTTTTGTGCGCTGATTCATAAGCAGCATTTTGTTCACTTGCAACACATCCTTAGAACCAATTTCTGATTGTGCCGTATCTTCAACTCTGATTCCCTTGTGTATTAGTTATTTTACACAGATATCCGTGAGTACGGAGATCATTTGCAAGATTATTCACAACAAGTTCCTTGTCTGCCGAAATATTTTCAACAAGTTCCTTTTTTGTGGCAGATCCAAATGCTTGTGTGTGAAATCATCTACACCACCATGTGCTGGATTATTTACATTCGTTTTCTCTTGTGTGCAATATTGTCACTCTTTCACCGATAGTATTTGATTGGACTCTCCTGTAGAATACAATGCAGTGTACGGACAACTACAATTCGAATATAACACACACAAATTTATAGTATTATCTAGCATTTAAAGTTTCCTTTTTCAATTGATATCATATATGTGAACATATCAATATGTTTCTGTTATCCACGCATAGTTGATGGATCAGCAAAGCTAATTTTGTAATATAATAGATTACCTGTAATGCCACCTTCAATACTAATACTAGCATACAACTCATCTTCTGAACATTTCCAATCACCATAATTAAATTTATAACAAACTTTAAATTAGATTGTGTAGTTAAAACAGCATTAAACTCACTTTTAGTGTTTGGTTTTAATCTTGTGTTGGTGAAAAAAAAACATTAATATTTTCAATTTACAGCATTATGCGAACCTACAAATATAAAAAGTAATGAATTTACAACACGATATTCTTAGTAGACTTAATATGTGAAAATAAATAATTATTGCATACCTTGCTTGTGTGAAAATCAGCGATTCTTCCTCATCAGCAGACTGTCAAAATGTTCATGATATCAAAATTGGGACAAAATAATATCATGTCACCAAACAAGTCATCACTGAATTAAGGATTCATTAACAACTTGTGTTTGGTTAACCAATTAGAATGAAAACGGCTTGCATGCCAAATAATTCCTGTTCCATCGATAGAAATGAAAATAATTGAAAACTGTTTTGAATAATACGGGCCTATTTGTCAAAAAGGTCATTTTACCACAAAGCTACATGCATATACGCCTTGTACCGCTAACTAATTCTATGTAACCAACATACTGTGCACTACATGTTTTTAAATATATAACATAGCTACTAATACAATCTACATCATGCTTAAATTTGAAAGTAGTCGAGAACCGAGAACTACGGGAACAGACACCGACACAGTAATGGTCGTATCAATGTGCGTTGCTTGTTTTACAATGATAATTATATTGATATGATATTGTAATTTCTGTGAAAAAAATAGATTCTAACTTATTGTGTTCTTGTAACTCTACTTGGAATAAATGTTTAATGTTTCCACCTTCAAACCAGGTTTTATAAGCTTGACATATCAAGCAGTAATTAGTGAAAATATTATGAATAAATAGAAGTTCCCTCTTAATCTTGGATAAAGAAAATTCATGTTTCATATAAATGCGAAATAATAACATTTCATGTCACTGTACAGACAATGTAAAACGTTAATAAATAACGATTTATTTTACATACGCTTGTAACTATCATGATGTTTCCTGCGAAGTTTTGAATGGAAATGTTTGAGCTGTGTCAGAAGAGGTGTACAATGAAGAACATACAGTGAACAAAACCGTATCGCCATTGACTCCGTCTTAGGTGAATTATACCAGGTAAGACAAAATAGAAGAACAACAGGGTCATAATGGCACAGAATCGCTGAACTAGGCACCTGTACAATCTAGTAGTATGGTCCTGTGCCACAGAGTACAAAATGTCTTACATCGATAGTTTTGATTTTCAGCATGTTAAGGATAATCATTATAATTATAATGTAAACATATCGGGAAAGTGACCCGCACCCTGGTAATCATGTTTGTTTAGTGAATTACACAATTTAAACAATATTGGTAGAGGGTCACCAATGAAATATATCTTATATCGATATTGGTCGGTGGTTTTTACGTTTCAACTTTATACATATAGGAAAAGAGGCTCGGTCTCCTGGCGGCCATGACTTTGACGAATCCAAAGGATTTCAACAATCTTGGTTGAAGGTTACTTAATGAACATTTAGTTTAACTATATCGATATCGGGTCAATAGTTTTTGAAGAGAAGATGTCGATGAACGTTTATGATTCCATATTAATTTCTAAAACTAAAGCTTACGATGAAAGTGCCAAGATGACCATAGATTGCTCAACCTAGTCACCTAGCATAAGTTAGACAATATGATTTTGAAAGATATTCCCAATACAACACTTCGCAAAAATTGCGACCCCGGGCGACTCCAATATTGAGACAAGATTTTACAAACTTTCCCTATACAAGTCTACGTTAATTACCTGACCCCGGGACGGGCCCATATTTCAGCCTTGGTGCATAATTTGAACAATCTGGTTAAAGATTTCTAGAAGATGCTGCGTAACAATACGAAAGCTCTAGGCCTTGCAATTTAGACAAGAATTTTCCAATAATAGACTATATTGAACACTCTGGTTATGGATTTGTAAAATATGCAACATAACAAATACGAAAGCCATAGGCCTAGTAGTTTTGGACAATAAGATTTTCAAAATCTTTCCTTATATACGTGTATGTAAATGTATGAAAACACGGTCATAATGTGATATTTTTGGTAGAAGACATAGCAACCAGAGTTCTGCATGGAATCATACAAACAGTGGTAGAGCTTTATGCAAAGTGGATGTCAACCAAGCTTCATCGCTATTGGTCGAGCGGTTTAAAAGATGTCATTTGAAGAAAGGTTCACGACGTACGACGCATGACGGACACTGACCGGTTACTTCGCGCTATGTAACTTATGCATTCAGATCAAGAACAAGATGTATTACCGGGTTATTTTAACTGATCAATTTAAATTTTATTCCAGAGATAAATGACTTTAATTCTACCTTGATTTACACGATGAAATACGATATGGCAAATCATTTGTGCTTTAAGTTCGAATACGAAAAGAACACAGGAGATGTCACATCATAAAACAAGACAACACCACACAGATCCTATGAGTATACAGAGTGTAAAAACCTAATCATACACACGGGGTATGGGGAACCAAAAATAACTACACAATTGATAGTCATGTACGCTTCCACACAGCGTTAGATTCCACTGCCGTTCCAGTCACACGCTGCTTTATTTATTTCCTTGTTAACCTTCCTGATTTAGCTAATGATATTGTCACAGTAACCGGGATCACTGTTTCCGTGATACTCACTTTTACAATTATCGGATATAATTTGTGCATGTCAACGTAACATTTGTCACCTATGTTTGCTTTATTTAGTTTTTTCTACCAATTTACATTCTCACAACTTTATTTCTGTTGTAGAGAGAGCTCTCTACTCGGTACTCATTCGCATAATCTTTATTTACAGCACGATGTTATTTTCACCACCTTATGTATTGCTTTTGGGTAGGCTAAGGGCGCATCAATACACGATTTTCAGGGATGTTCAGTTTCACACGAAAGATTATGTTAAAGGAAACGCCAAATACACAAGACAATGCCTACCCACATATATCCTAGGGAAACAACAGCCTACGAAACATATGCATGAAAATAAACGAATAATTGGGAATAAACTTAAACCATTCTAATACAGTGCTACCAAGTATAAAGGCAATCATGTATGGAAATTGGAGCCACAGGCCGTATGAGGGAGAAACGATGACGAATATTTTATTAATTCACGGAACTGCACATTGGTAAAGGGGAAAGTAACGTACGACTAAAATATAAAAAAATAGGAATACTAATAATACAGCAATAAGCCTTGGAACTGTCAGTCAATTGCTTGGGCTTTAAATCGATTTTAATAACAGCTAGCTAACTTTACACTTAACCGATACAGTAAAACCTCACTTTAAGACCACCTCAATATTAAGAACACAATTTCCAAGTGTTTGTTCACTGTTTTGCGCTTTATTCAACCTCAATATAAAAAACCTCAATCAGAAGACCAGTTTTCAAAAGTCCCAAAGGTGGTCTTATTATTGAGGTTTTACTGTATATGGTCACTAATTTCAAACAAATACACTTAACTGACTACGTAGGAAGCAAAAGCATTAAGCGCAATTAATCATTATGTATACAATAACTTATACGCGTATGTAGCATATACTCCAGTACGACGAAACAAGCACCCTTATACCGACTCTCAGAATGCAGATTTCCCTAAATTGACATGAATATACTTTGTGTTTAATATGTGTATAGTAACGTTTTCGCATTTATGACATTTAATTTAAATTTTGTGCAATGTCGCCGATCCATCAGATCTTTTCAGACTGTTTGTACCTAATCGTCATCATTATTTTAACATGAGGCACATGAGGGCCTGTGCTCTACTGGATAGCCAAACGTGGTCACTTTTTGTCAATAAGTTTTTAGATGGCATTTATGGAGGCTCTACAGAAGTCTTGCCAATTTCAAGGACTATGCCTAAAGCGTTCCTTCGAAAATCCAAATATCTTCTATCTTCGTATCTTCAACATTAGTTAATGTCTTTTCGCATACCAAAGATCACGGAAGCATATTGGCAATTAACGGAGATTGTGAGAAGGGTCCAACATGGCGTATTTATTAAACAAGATACGATGTCCCTTATTTGTTTTATTTCGGAAAGCAAAGAGAAATTACTTATAATTATCAGCCGACTATCGCACAGTTGTGTACGTGAAGGCATGCTCTTTATAAAATATATTGTGTTTCCTGGGTGACGATGTCCCAATATCGGACCACTTCAGTCTTCGTATCTTTAACATTAATCAGTGTCTTTTTTGAAAGTCCCAATATATTTTAAATTTGGTTAAAGCATAAGCTGCAACTAGGTCAGTCTAATACATTATCGATTTTTTGTCCGATACCGCTGTTTTGATTGCTTAAATGTGTGTTTCGGATCAACGTCTGAATGTAGTATCCACGAATCTCCGTAAACAATATGTGCTGTTGGAAGGAAGAATGAATCCAGATAATATCAACACACCGTTCACTCTCGTACGATTTTTCCTCAAATATACAAAGTTGTGTGGCCCCAGACACTGATTTATCACCTCTCATCTCTAAAAACACATTGTTCCAATAAGAATTCACAACACTAAACACGCCTATTGGCATTCTCTTATTGCAAGAGAGGTGAATGGATTTTCCCTTTTCTCCCTGCCGATGTCCAAAGTATCATCCTAACTGTAGATTTAGAGACATGAACATTTTCCCTATATGAAAGTTCACATTGCAGTCTCGAAATACTCGCCCTTCGGTTTGTAGAAGCCAATTAACCAATCCTCATCCAGTCACTAAACTGAATGAGTCCTGGGCTCCTGCCCAATTTAAAGTGTCTTCTTAATTCTTTTTACAGTAGTAAGAGGACAGTTAGTTATGTCCAATCACCGGCAGTAATTCATCGTTCATACTGTTCATGGATGAACCCTCTGTTTTCATTTTAAGATATGACAAATGACGCTAATATGACGTCTGTTTCAATCAAGGGAGGTCATTTGTAAGACTTTTGTAAAAAACAAATATCAGAGTAGCCTCCCCTTAATGACCCCCTTACTTATTGAAAGAATTACATTGAGTCTATTGTATTTCCTCCTAAAATTCATAGTAATTGTGAAACAAAATATATATTTGTCACGTAACTAACGAATGAAATGTGACGCTGATAGGTCAATCGTTTCATACTGTCATCATCAGTACATTGTATTTTATCATCAAACCCAACTGCTCGATTCAACAACCCTTCATCGAGTGACCATGTTACTTATAATGGCTGTATTCTTCTTCAGTACATACTATTTATATCGAGATTAAAAATGTGTTATGTTTTTCTTTCGAAATCTACCAAAAATTAGCCCATTTCTTACTAACGGTTCTACCGATAAACAACATCGGAAAATTGAAAAAAACACTGGTTTCGTGCAAAATACAGTACAATTTGGCACGGCATGCAGTTGTTGAGGTTATTAAAGTGTACTTTTTCTGGAAGAACGTCTTTTCCGCGCGTTCAGTGAGGTACGAATCAGCTCGATATCTAAATATTTGGAGCTTCACGATGGAAAAATTAGTACAACTCCAATTCCGCAATTTTGCGTGTTATTCTCCTTGTATTTATATAATAAAAATAAAATATATAAATGAGACTCAAGCACTCAGAAAGAAAACAAACTTATTTTAGGATTTTAATTGATTAAACATTGTTGCAGGCCAGGGCCCGTCTTCATAAAGTTCCTTAGGAGAAAATTTTCCTTAGCTTTATAATTTTTCTTTAGATTTATAGAATTTTGCTTAAATATTGTAAACATTCTTGTGTTATTTTAAGGAGATTTAATAAAGATAAGCAATTTCCATACTCAAAATCTTAGGAGCTTTATGAATACGGACCTCGGTCTATATAAGGAAAACAACTACTTGAACACCGGTATGGAGGTGTGTTGTCTTTAACGCGTTTTGATCAGCTGATAGCGATTCAGATATTCCTTTTGATTGGCAGACGGGCGTCTGTTCACGCAGAAATTATGACTGAAATACAATAAGTTTTAATGGTTTGCAGTTAAAGAAATAAATATTCACCATATTTGAACGATAATGGGCCGTTCCAAAAGTTTCGAAATCATTTAAAGAAACAACTCATGACTAGTACAACATAAGTCGGTTTCGCAGAAAATGTCAACTAATCAATTTAGTAGTCAGTCACTCTACGTGTTTAAACATCGAGATTGCATGTGGTCATGTGCCTTGATGTGACCAATATTTAGTATACTATACGGGTGGTGTAATTGTTTGGTAGGTAAAATATAGACTTTTGAAAATGAAACATTAAAAAGACGACTAACGTTCAAATAGTTGTTTTATGTGGCTGTCCATATAGTCCATCTGTATGTGAATGCTGTAATAGCATAAAATGATATCCAAATTACGTTACCTTACTTTCCGCTCTAGTCTGCTCGGAACATCGAAGCTGAAACATATATCAAGTTGATGTTCGATGCCCCTATGCAAATCAACGCCTTAATCTTGCAAAAACACATCAATAGTATAATAAAGGAGTTTAAATATGGACACGCAGCGGGATAGAGTTTAGGAAACGTTGCCAAACTCGTGCATTTATACAAATATATTGAAGAAAAGGTTACTCTGACTCGTTACTTTATCTTCATCCCTCAATAATCTTGGTGTCATATTTATAGTTAATATATGTCATTGTCTTCACTTAAAATGGTATAAAGCAGAGAAAATTGTTTGGCAGATGCATTGTGACTTCGGTAAAATAACAATTAAAGAATATGTTTCGAAAGTAACGTACTTTGTGAGTTATTCTACCTTTTTAAGTAGAAACGTGTATGCGTAGTTTGACAATGAGAAACGAATTTATTTGCCTTCTTTTATTGCTTAGCAGGGGGTTAATGTTTTCTTCGGACAATAATTGGACATTCCTGCCACAGTTACAAGAGTTGTGTCCTTATTCTTCCTTTTGTGAGGAAAACGCTACTTTGAGTTTACCGGAAAACAACACAAGACGTCCTTGCTGTGAATCATGTTCCTGTAAGCCCGGATGTGAAGTATATGGCAATTGCTGTTTTGACTTTGCAAATACAGGTCAAACAGAAATATTGCGAAAATGTACATCTCCAGTTGTATCACGTACAAAAATCCAAACTACAAGTTATATCATGATATACTCATGCTCGAAAATTCTATACCAACGAGATTATAGGAACAACACGATGTGCACAGTAAACCACACAGATTATAAATCATTTGCGCCAGTTATGTCATCGCAAACAGGAGATATATACGTCAATTCAGAATGTGCATTTTGCAACGAAGTTTACGACATTATTCCTTGGAAGATTGCAGTTAAATGTCCACACGGCAAAGAAGATCACTCATTTGACACACTTAAACTATTAGACGGTGAAGATATCGGACAAACAGGATGTCACCTGTCTTACGTTCCTCCACCGCTTACAAAACGGGAATCACGGGAATGCGCGACTGATGTGATTCGGCAATGTAATGTTACTGGTACAGCAATGACATGGAAGCCGCTATGGGATTACTGTCCATTGTTTAACGCTACATATTCGCGAACTGTCAATATATTTTACGGTAACATATTTTGTCTCATATGTAATGTGAACAAATTCATTAAGAGCACATGTACTGACGACAAATATAAACACCCACTCAGCAGTCCGTTCACTGTGATGTTGGATGGCTTTAATTTTGCAGACCTGGATTTCAGTACATCGTATCACAGTAAAGATGAGTGCAGTCCAACTGAAGCGTTGGTGCAATCTTTTAAGGTATATTTTATATTAAGCATATATCAAACATACCGTTTTTGTGATTTTTAGCTTTATCTGCCAAAGGCCAGAGAGCTTACGTCATGGCGAATGGGCCGACCTGTGTGCTTGCGTCCGTGTGTGCGTCGGTCTGTTATCCTTTCATTCAAACGACACCTCCTCTTAAACCGCTTGGCCAATTTTGACTAAACTTCACAGGAACCTTCCTTAGGTGGTCATCTTTTAAAAGTGTTCAAATTGTTACGGTCTGTTGCAGATATAGTTCATAGGAGCTATAAATAGAAAAAAATCTCATTGTCAAGAACCATAAGGTCCAGAGCTTTGTATGTAACATTGTTTTGTGGTCTTCTACCAAGATTGTTCAAATCGTGCCCCATGGATCCATATTGGTCCCGCCTCAGAGGTCACATGTTTTACAAAGCTTTATATAGGCAATATCTTTGAAAATCGTCTTTTTCAGAACAAAAAGACCCAGTTTTTTAATTGGTATGTATCATTGTCTAGTGGTCCCCTACCTAGAGTGTTCAAATTATGCCTGTGGGGTCAATATTGGCCCACCCTAGGGGTCATATCTTTTCTACAGACTAATATAGGAAAATCTTCGACAATTATGCCTCTGGTGTCAATATTCACCCCACGCTAGGGGTCACATTTCTCTACAGACTTATATAGGGAAATGTTGGTAATTCTTCTTCTCCGAAACCGCACAACCAAGTAAATATTTGATAATTGTATCATTGTTAAGTGATCTTCTACAAACATTGTTCACATTGTGCCTCTCGAGTTAAAACCCACCCCGCATAGGGGTCACATGTTTTAGGGTTCGAGTTACATGTATACAGGGAATAACTACGAGCATTGTCTTGTCCAGAAAATACTTCAAATGTTCAAGTGCACCATGAAGCCAGCAGTGCGTCAGATCCTAAAAGAACTCTTGTTTCTAAATGATAACCTTGATTTGTTCATGATGGAAACAATTTTGAAATTACCGTGCAGTATAAAAATAAGTCTTTCACAGTCATAATTTATATTTGAGACAACTATGCGAATTGGATTGTATAACACCAAAATAAATAAATCTTACATTAAGCCTGCCACGAGACAGAAATTTAAATCATTGTATGTAATGAATGTTTAATTACTTTAGTTTTTGGATATCAATATTAGTCACTATTAGAATGCCCCGGATTTAGTAAGTCCAATGGCTAGGAGCGCAAATTTGTGTTCACGCATTCGTGTTTTTGTACGATCCTTAATTATTTTTATGGTCGGCCAGAAAGATTTTATTGCCGTATATATTTGTCCCTTCACTAGGTCCACTCCTAGTGGTTTGTGTGCTGATGTTTCACGTGGGATCAGTGCGGGGATGCTATATCATGTGAATATGGCGTTCTCTGTAATGTGTTTATCCTTTCTTCTACAACACTTATCTTATGATATTTTATGGTGGCGACTTTAAACGCATTCATGTAACTTGAACGTATAATGCAATTCTAATGTATTATACATACAGATGGTAAGAGCTGAATAGAACAAAAACAGTTTCGATATAAAAAAGTAATATTTAGTAATATTAAGTGATTTAATAAGGTACGACAAGGCTAAATTAAAACACGTATTTCTGTTTTTGTTCCCTTCAAAACCTAATTCGCAATGCTCCGGTCGTCTTTGATCTGGAGTAAAGCTTTAACGCTAGTCTTTATTTTACCTACAGGCTGAGTGTCGTCCTGTAGTGTGTCCAAGGGGACAGTTCCGACTTGGAGGAAAATGTGGGTTTTACAGTAAGGAATGGATCGGTGGACCATTTACTGCAGTCTTACAATTAACACCGCTTGACTGGACACGAATGATTGACAGAACTTTATTAACTGATCTACAACCTGAGCTAAAGTATAGCAAGAAAGCCAGATGGTTAAAACGAAATGCCATGAAAGAATGGAATATTGAAACATTATATAGACCTTCAGTTGGTGGAAAATATGTTGAATATTTGGTGGCCATAGCATCGTATCCGAGCACAACTGTGAATCCTTCAAGGCTATGGGCAATATTGAGACGGACACTAAAAGAAAAATGGCTGCTAAATATTATGAATAACACATTTCGCTTGCAAGTAGAGTTTAATGATTATGAAAATGGGATTTATACGAAAACGCACAAAAGTGTGTTGTTACCCGTAGGTATTATTATCGATGAGGAATATGGATATATAAACGAAATTTTTGACATACATGACCAGAAAGATAAGTATCTGTTTGAATTGCATTACCCGAGTCATGACACTAATCTTGCTGAGGCATCTGTATTTCTAAATGAATTTTTCTTATGTGATCAAATTGAACTTCATCCAGATGAGTTTGATGAGTTGAAACGCTCACAGCTATTGTTTAAGGTAACAAACAAAACACTGTATACTGCCGAATACAGGGTAACTGAGACTGGTGAAATTTGTGTCTGTTTAGACAGATTTCCACCGAACCAGGGTTTCAAAATGGTTAATCATTTTGGAATTTTGTGTGTAGCTTTCTCATTGATATATTTTACAAAAAGCATTATATAATAAATCATGTGGACATAGTCGTTGAAATGCGAGAGCCAATGGCTTATTGGTGTCTTGCGCGTAAGTGCTAGAAATAAACAAAAAAATAGCAAATGCACTGATTCAATGTTTCCCCAAAACATCCAATGTACGTTTGTAAAACCAATGATATTTAATCAGTTACGTATGTGTATCAGAAGCGTATGTATGTGACATATTAGCTGTAACAAGTTGTAAATAAACTGCATATATAGTTATTATGGAAGCAAAGTGTTAGTTGTCATTATTTTGTACGTAATTCACACACGTTGATGCATGCTGTGTGTTTATCTGCATTAGATCATCAGCTCGGATCTATCACACATCTAGCTGGTTTACATTGGATCCAGTAGTACATGTTTGATGATTTAGATTGAGATTCTTCACAAATGCCTTGATGTCATGATATGGTCTTATCTCAAAGGGACGATGAGAAATTGCTTGGTTTTCTTGACATGCGTGTCGTAGTACTCAACTGGGAATGAACATGCACTTATTCTCTTCTTGCCTGCTCTATGACTGAATGGCTCAGAATAAGTAGAATTTACATACAAGTCTATAGAACTATAATAATCTTGTTTTGTGCGCTGATTCATAAGCACCATTTTGTTCACTTGCAACACATCCTTAGAAACAATTTCTGATTGTGCCGTATCTTCAACTCTGATTCCCTTGTGTATTAGTTATTTTACACAGATATCCGTGAGTACGGAGGTCATTTGCAAGATTATTCACAACAAGTTCCATGTCTGCCGAAATATTTTCAACAAGTTCCTTTTGTGGCAGATCCAAATACTTGTGTGTGAAATCATCTACACCACCAAGTGCTGGATTATTTACATTCGTTTTCTCTTGTGTGAAATATTGTCACTCTTTCACCGATAACATTTGATTGGACTCTCCTGTAGAATACAATGCAGTGTACGGACAACTACAATTCGAATATAACACACACAAATTTATAATATTATCTAGCATTTAAAGTTTCCTTTTTCAATTGATATCATATATGTGAACATATCAATATGTTTCTGTTATCCACGCATAGTTTATGGATCAGCAAAGCTAATTTTGTAATATAATAGATTACCTGTAATGCTACCTTCAATACTAATACTAGCATACAACTCATCATTTGAACATTTCCAACCACCATAATTAAATTTATAACAAACTTTAAATTAGATTTTGTAGTTAAAACAGCATTAAACTCACTTTTAGTGTTTGGTTTTAATCTTGTGTTGGTGAAAAAAAAACATTAATATTTTCAATTTACAGCATTATGCGAACCTACAAATATAAAAAGTAATGAACTTACAACACGATATTCTTAGTAGACATAATATGTGAAAATAAATAATTATTGCATACCTTGCTTGTGTGAAAATCAGCGATTCTTCCTCATCAGCAGACTGTCAAAGGTTCATGATATCAAAATTGGAACAAAATAATATCATGTCACCAAACAAGTCATCACTGAATTAAGGATTCATTAACAACTTGTGTTTGGTTAACCAATTAGAATGAAAACGGCTTGCATGCCAAATAATTCCTGTTCCATCGATAGAAATGTAAATTATTGAAAACTGTTTGAATAATACGAATAATTCCTGTTCCATCGATAGAAATGTAAATTATTGAAAACTGTTT